>JAVQKC010149445.1:0-16339 GCA_036025475.1 Philypnodon macrostomus | reverse complement strand
TTTTTCATCCCATTTACCTGATCCACACTCCTTGCTGCAGGCCGACCAGGACCCAAAGCTCCAGTAGTATCCCTGAGTGGAGCGCCCTCTGGGGAGATAAAACTCGTAATCTACCCCCTGGTTTGGCTCCTGACTGATCATCTGAAAGGATGAATAGAGAAAATAAAAATCTAAATTCAACAAATAGGACTTAAATGTGCCCGTAAATGTAATAAAATAAAAAATAAATATCTGACCTTAATCAGTCATAATAATTATTATATCGGCAAAAACAGCGTGTCAGTGTTAAATAAAGAATGCCTCAATAGCGCCCCCATGTTTATGACCCCTAGGGGACCCTGGACACACTTACTTTGGCAGAGAGCAATGACACTTGGTACAGTGATTCTCCACAGTGTACCCAACATAAAATATGATTATGGCCCCACCCTACAAACAAACCATTTTGAATTGAAATTGGGAGTTCAGGTATATTTGACAGCCTCTAACTTGCACATACTTTGCCCGACTAAGCTCAAACCTGAAACATCTACCCCTGGCCCTGAATAAATCTGACTAATATGATGCCAGTTACCTCTATAGCTCCCCCTATAGACTGAATGAAAATGTAACTTTTAGTGAAATTTACTAAAGTGAGCAAAAACATTCTTCACAAACATCCAGACAAATTAAAAAAGTCAAATAGACCCTTCCCATGTTTGTCATAGTTTGGGGGCGGGGCCTCTTAATTGCTCATTAACAATAGAAAAACACAATAGAAAAATCACACAGTGTCTGATTAAGGTGCCCATTGCTGCCAGTTGTGGCAGATATACTGGGGTGTTTTGCCGATATATACCATGCCATCAGGGACGACAGCGTAGACCTAGTTTGACGTGTGGATCACTGCTTAGTCTAGGTTTAGGACCAGTTTTAACCTGATTTATTCCTAGTTTACACTGTTTTAGCTCTAGTCTATGTTTAAACCTGATTTAGGCATGGTTTAGTTTAGTTTAAAAAGTTGGTCTACATGACTTATCATTATTGATTTCATGTCTGTACAGATTTAGTGCACAACTATCAGAAAGCAAAGAGAGAACTATGAGAATGAGGCTTTAACTTGAGTTGACTTTATGATTTTGGGAGAAACAAGAACATTTAGGCTTGTGTTCTGTTTAATCATTATATTCTTAGCAATACATTCATAATTGAACAGAATGATTAAATTCAACTTTCATGAATATTTGTTTGGATATGACTAAATAATTGAACAAACCAAATATAGCAGGAGACATAGACATAGAGTTCAGATAAGATTCCAGGCTGTTGTGACCTGGCTGACCCCAAAACTGCCTGGACAGACATGAGCTGGTCAAGTGACCAGCTGACCAGGAGCCTCTGTCGACATGTGGTATTTCTAGGTCAAAAAACATGCTTGACTTCCATGCAGTTTGAAGGCACGATTTAGGTGTGCTTGGAAATTTGAAATCCCAAACACAGTGCAAATGGTCAAAATGATTAACCTTGTCAAGTTATGATTTGGCAAGATAATGGAAAAGGAATTCACAAGGACATTTTAGTTTTGGTGGCGATACTATGTGTATATTTAAATATTCTGAGACAGGGCCAAAAGACTTCAGCAACTTTGCATGGAAGCCATAGGTGAGTTTTCTGTGATTCTAAATATCTCCTCAGTGTCTTCATGCGAGAGTGCAAAGAGCAAACAAGGTAGTTTCTGTTTGTTTGTGGTTCCTGTAAGCGCAACAAATAAAAAGGCCACTTTAAACCTGGTGCATGACATGGGTTTGGCAGAAGTGACTAACTCTTGTGGTGTGTGGCGTGTGTGTGTGCATGTGGGTGACAGCAGTGTAGAGTTACAGGCCTCTATAGACAGTTTCAGTTCACAAAGACAATTGGATGACTCACACCACATAAAACTATATGGTGTTGATATCTTTTAACTGATACAGTATGTAGGCAGGTTTGACCAGATGATGTCTTTTGTTAAACAGTGACACCATTGAACTATTTGTTTTACAGTAAAAGTAACATGCGGCAGTTTCACTTAAGACAATTTATGATGTGTGTGCAGTTTTGATGATGTAGGTTATAGGGTTGTAGGCTTATACACATACTACAGTAGGTTATACACTTACTACAGTAGGTTATACACATACTACAGTAGGTTATATACATACTACAGTAGGTTATACACATACTACAGTAGGCTTATACACATACTACAGTAGGTTATACACATACTACAGTAGATTATACACATACTACAGTAGGCGTATTAATGTCTATAGATGTCTTGAATAGAAATGTGAGTGTGTCCTATTCATCCACTACATCCTTTAAAGGAGGTAGATTTCATTCAACTAATGCTCTGTAACATTTGTCTAAATAATCCCACAGGGCCACTGCCATCATACATCTCAGCATTGCAAATATACAGGCTGAAAATGTATGTAGTGTGATTTGTGTGCGTGATTTTCCGTGTCACCGGGTATACCAACTAGCCAATGGCAGTGTCACTTGCATAGGACCCACTTATACAGTATGTAATAGTGGACAGAGCTTCTTATCTATTAAAACTATGGATAGGTAATTTAAGAATATTACCCAAATAACAGGAAAATACTTAACCAGTTATTCCATGTTTTACCTTTAGGTGAATTTATAAGCTTTTTTTTCCTTGCCGTGATGGAGGGTCTAAGGAAAGGGGATGTCCTGGGACAGTCCTGTTGTTTGTGTGTTTATTGATTAACTTTGTTACTGTTTGCAATGACCTTGTTTATTGTTTACATACATCTCTTTTTGTGAAGCCCTCTGAGGCTCTATAGGGCTATACAAATAAAATTGAATTGAATTGATAAGATATTGTGGCCTAATTCAATAGCTCAAACTATAGGCATCTTCGCTGAGCCTTTTAAGATCCTGTCTTTGGTAAAACACAAATAATCACCCAACCCACTGAAATGCAACAATGGAAATTTACATGTTCTCTTAATTTATCCCAGGTGCAGTAGCCACGCTCTGTTAGTCAATGTCTTTATGTTTAACAAGTGGAAGAGGTACTCTGGTTGGTGTCAGGTATCAGAGGGCTGTACTGTATGTGTCTGCTTTCATTTAATGCAGTCATTCACATAACAAATATTGCGCAAGAGAATTTCCAAGAACTTGAAAAGAACACAGCGTTGTTTTACGGTTTGGGTCGCACTAGAATGCCAGCAGAATGTGATTTATCCACTGCAAGCAATGGGAGGTTGTGTGTGTCATGCAGAAGAAAATATGTTTGTGTGATGACTTGTGAATTGACTGCATGTGTAGAGCAGGAGAACGCTGGGCTGGGAATTCCTTTCATAGCTGCATTTATGGTAGTACACTGTATTCTTCACAGTGGTCTGAGTAGATCTAGTAGATCTAAACCAGCTCTAAACACACAGACAGGACAAAATACCACATGGTTATGGAGCCTTACCAAGCTTTATTTACATGCGCACCATTTCTTATACAAACTAGATTACAATTAAAAATGGAATACACAAGAAAAAATACCAACTAACATCGAGTCGAGAAGAAGCAAGATTAATAATACAGGGCAAAAGTCGAGATAAAGCTGGCCTTATGGAGTCTTCACAAGGATGAAACTGATGATGACGAGAAATCTCCAAAGAGGTGATTAAGGTATCTAGTGGTATGTCGTGTCCGTTTTGCATATGTTGACATAGTCTTTGATTTGTGAGCTTGAGCCTGAACAAAGCAGTGGTTGTGGAGTAAACTATAGTCAGAATTAGAAATGTGTCATTGTTGTAATCCCATAGACAGAACTGAATGAGTTAGTGAGCGTAATGTTAAAGCCACTCTAATGTTAAAGTGATGTATGCAGTAGTTGTGGATAGTTTATACAATTACTTTTTGTAGTCGTAAAGAGAATTATTTTTAGACACAGTGAACAGATTTTGGCTAGGTCTGCTATAACAGTGGGGCAGCAGTGGCTCTAAAGGTACAGCGGGTTTCCCACTAACCAGAAGGTTGGTAGTTTAACTGCTGTTGTGTCCTTGGGTAAGACCTCTTAACCTTCATGTCTATGTATGAATGTGTTTTGAGTGTGATTGTTACATGTGATGATGGTCATAGAGCGTGTGACATGGCTGCCATCAATCCATCAGTCTGCCCCAGGTTAGTGGTAAGCAGCTAAAGGGGTAGCCTACCACCAGTGTGTGACTGTGGAGTAAATTAATAACTTACTCTATTGTAAAGTACATTGAGTGTCCAGACAAATGCCATTTAAATCCAATCCATTCTTATGAAATATAGCCCCATCAGATCGTAATGTGGCAGTTCATAAAATTAGTTTGCTCTTCAATTAAATTAAATACCTGGACAAATGTACTTCTGAAGAGATATTTTACTACATCTTGCTTAGTGCATTATCTGGTTCACGGTCTTGTTGATGCTGGCCAGCTCTCATTATAGAAGTCACATTGAAACCTATCCACAACTACAACATGGCCTGCCTCAAAACCCCAACTGTATCACTTAAAATACATACAGTAAAAGGGTGGCTTTAGAACTCCCCAGTGCCAAAGTGAAGTCAGATGTTTGACGTCAAACGACACTTAACTGTGTCAGTGTAACTGCTCATTGAGACCAAGGACATGTAAACCTACTCCATGATGAATAAACACATGATCAGAAGGCTTCCCTGCACTTATCACAATCACCCATTAATATTGTAGGGTGTTCTTGGTGAAAATTACAGAGTGCTTTTCCTAGAAACATGGGACGGCACCGTTGCAGATTTAGCGGGGGGCCATAGCTACGTCATGCACTAAACCTGATACAGCACAGTAGCTCTTTCTCGCCAACCATGCACGCTTCTACAAACATCTGTACACTATTATACAATATATGTGGGGCGGACCCTCTGTGATGGTACCCAAACACAAATATGAGGGTCTCTCCATATGCTACAAGTGGTGCATTTTTTCACCTTTTTTTTTCTTTCACAGGGCTGGTAACAGTGTTCCCTCCTACTACAGGTGTAACATACTCTTTACCTATCCCTTCAGAGGTATTATGACAAAACTCCATTGGGTCAAGTACTATATGGATATACAAGGACAAAAAACAAGTGAGTATATGCATTGTACACAAATCATAATGTATAAATACATACATGCATACAGTCCAACATGTAGGAGAGAGTGACAGAGTACGTAACGTTGTCAGATTAGTCAGATAAGTACATAAGCACAGACAAAGAGAAAAACTGACCAAAAGAGGAAAAAATAATGATGTGAAAGAAACATATTAAAGGGGTCATATTATGCCTCTTTCAAACTTTTTAAATTGATATTGTGTCTAGATTCGCATTTTATAACCTGTAAACCTTTGGGGGAGCTGTTGCTTTCTCTCTGCTGAAAAAGCTCAGATTAGGTGCATGGCCCTTTAAGACCCTCCTTACCCCTGCTGGCCACACCCACTTCACTTGATCAGCCCACGCCAGCTCGGGGTACAAGGCCTAATTAGCTTGGCTGCTAGCAATACAACTGTTTGCACTTCCTAAAGATGGCTATGCTATAAGGGAACACAAATGTTTTCAGCTCCTGAGAAGGTCAGTGCCTCAGCATAGATGGTTAATCAAACATGCTTCAATAAAACTCAAAACAACTCTGTGGATGTTTTTGAGGAGGAAACTACATTATAAAATTGTAGAAAACTGTAGTTGGCAAGTTTGACTTTCCCTTCCTCTTTGTTGTGATGCCAGAAAAGTTCACAGGTTACAAGTTCACAACACACAGCATTTACTGTTTTTTCAAAGACCACCAAGAATAATGATTTGCTTTCAAACCCCCCTGAGTATTTCTATAGTATATGCATATAACAGCAAGCCCCACAAGCTCAAGATAAGGAAACAGCAGAGCTTAACAACACAGATCCCTGGTACTTTTTGTGTAACATGTTGTGTGTGCACATGTGTTATGTGTGTTATGTGTTGTGATTTGGCTGCCAGCATATCCTACTGTTCAGTTTCAAGTAATTTGGCAATATACAGAGATAGCTTATTGTTTTTACTTGAGAAATAAATGGCTTCTATAGGAATGAGCCTATACCCCCGTGTAACTCTACATCTGGCCACTACAGAGGTTACGGGGCCCAAAAATAAACTGAATTCAAAACGCTTGCTCATTCTTTAGAACAGGAGTCAACACTGTTTTTTTTTTTTACATTATAGCACCTGTTGTGGTGTGGAAATGTTCACAAACCCTTAGAATCACAGGTTTTTATTTTGGCTACATCATATGCTGTAATCATCACCTCATGCTGTAATCATCACCTCACCCAAAGATAAGAACTTTTTTTTTTCCTTCCTGATTTGCACTGTACAAATATGCATTAATATCACATAGTAGATCTAGTATTTCTTACAGTATTTTTTACAGTTAGTTATTCACAAAAAATAAAAATGTCTGTAAGCAATTTGGACTATGACCTTAGGATGCTGCAATCATTTTATCGTATGCAGTTTATAAGAGCTAAATTGGAAGTGCATTATACATCCTAAAGTTTTGGGGCAATTGTCACTGTTCCATTGTATGTGTGATTAGTTATGTGCACTAAGCCAAACCGCTCCATTGCCATCTTTTCATTTCACCAACAATTTTGTACAGAAACGACTGATGCTGAACGTGATAAAACAGAAAACGTTCATAAAACAAACACTGAACATTTCAAATCACTAAGAGAGAAAAACACAGGGAAACTCTTCTTTAAACACGACACGTCCCAAGATTACACCACGTCACTTCTGGATATTGTACGTTTGAAATCATCTTCATTGGAAACAACTGTACTGTCTCTCTCCATGTCCTATTGAGTCCACCTCAAGCGTCTCTTTGATATCAACATAAAGGAGTGAGAGGAGAATTGCATAACTCTAGTTTTTGTCAGTTTGTGTAGTCTTTGTGTAGTTTTACAGAAGGTGTTGATGTTCAGCATTGGTGTCTGTAAACACGGGGTTTGTGTTGTGCTGATGGCAGGTTTGGCAAAAAGGATGTGTCCAATCTTCTTACACACAGTTCAGACCTACAAAACACAGAAGACAGCGGTTAATGTGAAAATTACTTTCTTGTACTTATATGAGTTTTTTTTAATGCTATCCTGTACCTGCTGTGCTGGTCCAGGCCCAGTGCTCAGCCCGGGACCCAGCTCTGGGACGTCTGCTTAGTGCTGGTGAAGTTGCTGACTCCGTTCATACTGACCAAAGAGTCAAAGTTAAAGTCCAGGCCGTCTGCGTCCATCAGCTCGTTCTTGATGATGGAGTCCATGTCACACTCTAAGGTCCCGTTGAAGATGTCCAGGTCTAGATCTGAGGGGAACCGGTCCTGGTTCAGTGCTGCACCATTAGTGATGGTCCCATTCATGAAGATGGAGGTGTCAATCTGCATCGAAGAGCCGTTTCCTCCTAAAGGTGAATGCAGAAGCTGCTTGGCATTTGCTAACATATTAGCTTCATTGTTCAGAGTCAGTCCATTTATGGACCGCAGTGCATTCTGGTTGTTACTTTGTCCTTGGATGTTCTGGATGCCTCCAGTTGTTCCAAATGTCATAACAGGGTCATTGCGGAGGATAAGGCCACGGCGAGAGTTTTGGGACATGACAGCGGCAGCACTGGCCTGGGACATGAGCGGGTCGGACTGGGTCATCATCACATCACTGTGGCTGTGACTGTCTGAGTTCAGCAGGTCCTGGAGGGTCTGGCCGCCAAAATGAGGAATAGTGATTGAGAAGGACGTCTGCTTGTTTTCTTGGATTGTCTGCATGGGCGAGGGCCGCAGGGAGGAGCCTGTCGAGTGTGGACTAAAGATGGAGTTACTGAAACCATTGCTCCCGTTAGTGGGTGTGTTTGAGGACGGGGAGGTGGAGGAACCAAGTCCATTGGGTTTGGACCCAAAAGTAAACCCCGAGGAACCATTCGGAGTCTGTCCTGTAGTGGGTGGCACCAGGTTGATGTTTTCCAGCAGCTCATCCATCAAGTCATCTGTGAGTCCATCGTTCAGGTTCATGGTACCTGCCAGGTCTGCGAGGCGGGGCAGCTCTGCTGGTGCAGCTTTCCCATTTGCTGTGTTGTTGCCAGGCGACAGCGCCCTGCCTGGGCTGTAGAGCATGGGCGACAGAGGGGGTTCATCGTCTGGGACCTCGTCCAGTTCGGGGTTGGCCAGGATGGGTGACAGGCGTCCACTGAGTGTGCTGGCATTGGAGTTGGTGCGGGAGCGGAAGTCTGTCCAGGCGTCCAGCTCCTCAGTGCTGCGGGACGTGGGGCTCCCAGGCCATTTGGAGAGTCCAGAGGGGCTGTCACCCCCTTCTCCGGCTGCAGCAGCCGCAGCTTGAAGAGCAGCCTTCTTTTTAGCAGCGCGGCCACGGGCCGATTTGGTGTATTTGTTACTGTTGTCCATAGAAACAGCTCGGCGACGGGGAGCCTTGCCTCCTTTTCCTCCCTCAGGGTTGATCATCCACCAGGAACTCTTCCCTGTGCCTTCATTCTGGACCCGGATGAAGCGGCTGTGCAGTGACAGGTTGTGTCGAATGGAGTTCTGAAACACAAAGAGAAAAAACATACATACAGTATGTTAGTAAAATTTTTTATTTTTGATTATGAATAAACACATCAGTAAATCCAAAAGAAGTCCGTGCAGCACTACTGCTGATTGTGTGGCAATACACTTTGATCTTGCTGGCTAGACACAAAACAGCAAATAGTCTAGTGTTTCAATTGTGCAAACACTAAACACAGACAAACAAATTAACCAGCAATAGCATTTAGCCCTGATGTCTGCATTGTTCCCCGTAGCTTCTGTGTTATGGGTACAAAGGGGAAAGGGAGACAGTGAGCCATAATCAAGCATCTCTTCTATTATGAATGGCGAATACAAAGAGGTCTGTGTTGCATAAGAAGCACATTCAGAGTAGATCATGTGCGGCTGCTCTGAGTGAGTCATGGCTGTGTATCGATCCAGTCTCTTCTCCTCGTGCCGGGCCCCAGAGGCTGAAGGTAGCTGGTCACATGACAGGCCTGGCTAATGAGACCTTCAACACACAGCTAATGTACTACTACAGACGTAATGCAGGTTCAAAGAGAAACGCACCAGTACATTTAGGTCACTCAATACTTGTTATAAATGCATGTCATGTGACCTCAGATATCTTTCTCAATTATTCCATTAATTACTTTAGAAGTCTCCTGTAGTGCTATATTTTGTTATGTATCAGCCTGTAAGAACAACCCTATATTTGTAATTGCTAGTTTGTTGCCCTGCGGTACCCTTGTTAATGTATTTCTTTTGCCCGCTCCTCTCTCTGTGGCCCTCCCTCTTCTGCACTTTCTGTTGTTTCACAAACACATAGCTCTTAGGGCCCTGCGGGACTCCAGGCCTATGTTATATCCTCCCATATAAACAAGCCAACCACCATCCACAACACGCACGCATATTCATTTTCTTCTATGTATATTTTAACTCCCCAAAACAGAACGCATTTCTCGGGGCCCGAGCAGACCAAAGCCAACATTTTTTGTGGGAATCACAATATTGTTTTCCAAGCGAGGCCCCATCATTGTGCGCAGGGCTGAAGTTTACAGGCAATTTGGTATGGATTGTTTTTTCTGGTCAAAGGCAGCTCAATCATGAGGCTTAAATTACTAAGATTTACTTGGCAAGAGGGAACTTTAAAGGGGTCAGGCAGTATGTGTAACTTTTAGAGAGTTTGCAATGCATTAGTGGGTCACATACTATGATACAAAGACCACTGGGCTCTTTTTTACTGGTACTTAGAAGTCTTTCGCAGTCTTGATCTAGTTGTTTTACCCTCTGAGCTTGATTATGATGTGTGGAGCACTTCTTTAGGCACAGTTTATCCCTAGTCACAGTTGAAGCTAGTTTTAGACCTGATTTAAGCTTGGTTTTGACTTGGTTTTAGTCCTATTTCTATGTATTTATATGCTTCAACCCAGTGAGCCCTTTCCATTCCAATTAAATGGTAATTGGTATGTGTGTTAGCTAACCACTACATTTGTTTATGAATGGGCTGTGTGAATGTACATCTCCCATGTGAATAATTCTGTAGCAATAGAGTAAGCTGAGAAAAAGGATACCAGGGAGACCAATGTTTGTCCCTTGCCAGCATCTCTGAAGACATGACATAATGCTAAAACATCCAAACACACAAGGTAAGAGTTTCCAGCTGTCAGGAAATGTAAAAGATATCTTACTAGGGGCCATTTTCCCAATTTAATCTAGCTAATGTATGAAATCACTTCTCAATCTTGGGTTAGCAAAATTAGATAGTACAGTGCTACATACATTTAGTAAAAATTGACTTGAGGCCCTTCTTAACCCCCAACTATAAGACTTTATCAGCACTTCTTGTTGCTTTGTGCTTCTTCAACAATAAATTATACAATGCATCTTTTTTTGTGGTATTTATTTGCCCTATGGACGACCGTATACAGATGACACATGCTGTTTATGCTTACTACATACTGCAGCTCCTCTGGGGTTTTCTCAAAGCCCATTAATAAAAACAGCTCAGTCAGGCCACAGTTCTGATTCATAACTCTTAATATGCAGTACTTGCAGCTACAAAAGAAAAAATGATGATGTTGTTGACAAGTCAAACTAATTAGGGGCTTTTTGTATGACCATATTATTAGACACATCTTTGGGGGAGTTGCTGCTTTCTCTGTGCTGAAAAAAAGGCTACACTTTTAAAGGTCCTATTTTCCAGCCTTTTCACTACTACAGCCAATGTAAATATTAATGTAGAAAGGTTTGATTTCTAGATTGATTGATTTTTAGATTTGCAGTGTTCAGCATTCAGTTCTAATGCAAGGTTAGGAGCACTGTTTGCCAATATAATATTATTGTTTTGTTTGTGAACAACTTCAATCTTAAAAAAGTGATCTTATTGAGTTTATGTAACCAAGTGAGTTAGATAAGGTCTAAACTGAATTATTTTGTTTCTAGGTTCAGTAAAGTTACATTTTGGAGCCTATAGTGAACAGAAGGCTTTTTGAAGCTGGACAAGGTTCATGAGAGCGGCCCCAGCTGTGTGTATGTGTATGTATGCACTGACCAGCTGCAGCGAAACTCTCAACACGGGGTTTTTGTCCATCACCAACATGTGGGAACAATCCATCACTGTCTGTAACCTTGCTAGGAATCTCCTCTACTCCCTTGAATTTAAAATGACACTACATTTCTAAAGGTGTGTCTATAGTGGTTCTTATATCGTGGCACAGGTGGTGATTTAATTAGGGACATTTTTATTTCTGTCAGTTCTGCCTTTGTTGGGGCTTTAAATTGATGTGCAGACCACTGCTTAGTCCTGGTTTATGCATGTAGACCCAGGTTAAACCTAGTTTAGACCTAAAATGAGTCCTGGTTTAGTCCTAGTCCAGACCTTAGTTTAGTTGTTAGACCTGGTTTAAACCTAGTATAACCCCTATTTTGCCCTGATTGGTAAAGCATTTTTGCATTAATGCTGATTTTATTCTATGGTTTAGTTCTTTATTTTTTGGAGCTGGTGTCATAATCTACAACAAGTCATGCATGTTTGAAAGAGAATAGTATGTAAACTGGCATACTTCAAGGGAGTCAACCTAAAAAGCATACGGAGCATATGGTATCCCTCCCTAGCCTGAGGTCACTCACAAAACACACGCTGTCATTGGTCAAGATGAATAGGACGGGGCTCTCTGATTGGATGGAGCAGGGCTAACATGTACCGTGATTGGTCTACTGCAGAGGTAGCCAGGCAGTGCAGAGTGAAGCTGGTATTGCAGTGTGTTTCATCACCCAGATACAGGCAGCCCTTGAATGTGTGAACACATCACTTTGAGTTGATTGGTTTGTGAAAAATGTGTGTCTTTAGGCCCGTGAAAGAAGATGACTGATTCAGGAAGACAATAGGGAGCGCACCAGGTCAACGGTCAAAGTGCTAGGTTCACACATACAGCCCATGACATAATTCCAGGAAATGTAAAGAATATCTGGCAAAAGTGGTTAGGTAACAAGCAGGTTTTGGTGGGCAAAATTTCGTGTTTAGGGGCTGCACAATACTATAAAAACATGCAATAACTGTATTGGGAATAGCATTAAAATATACGACTGGTGATATTTGATTATGCTTTTTGACATTGTAACTTCAGCTACATTTACTATTAATTAAAGTATAGACAGACATAGAAGAATGCATTTACTAGTCAAAGATGAGTGCCAATCAAAACCTACAGGCTAAACAAGGACTAGACCAGGACACATTGTAGCCCCGCCCACTTGCTTCACACCTTTGTTGTATGAGTCTTTGCCAAACATGACCACTCGTTATCAGCCATTATGTAAACCGGCACTAATCTAAGCACAGTGTCAACAATGAGGACTCCCGGGTCACTCTCAGGACTTCAACAAAGACCTTTAGTTAAAGAACTGTCTGCCTTGTCTGTCTGTCTGTCTGTTCTTTCTTTATTGAGCAAAGAAGATTAGCGTAGAATAAATAGGCTTCAGGTGTTATGTCGAGATAAACAACTACAAACACTATAGGTTAGCCAGAGGAGCTCAAGTAATTCAGATTCAATTGAGTAGTTAGTAGTAATTCATAAAAAGAAACAAATATTCACTATCACTGTGCCCAGAGGTTTTATTTATGTATTTATTTTTTATAAATTGTACTTCTAAGGGTAGAGTTACTTCTACTTCAGTAATATGATGACAATACTCTTATTAGTTAGTTTTACTTTTTTACTACTTTGGAAATATTCCAAATTTGCACCTTTTCTTTGTTGGCCTATGAAAATAAATAAGGTATCACATTTAAACAGTTACACAATAGTACAATTTGAGTACAATTTTGGGCTAGTCTTTCCACCTCCGACTCTGCACTTTTCCTGGTTTCATTGAAAGTTTGAGCTGTTGTCTAACTCTGCTGCTGTGAGACAGACAAATGTTCTTGATCCTATTTGTCCTTTTGGAGGATGTAAAAGTGGACAAGGAGGACTGGCAGTGGGACAGAAACACAAGCAGCATTTCTTCTGCCAAAGCTCCCGAATTTGCGGCCAGTGTACACATTCACACAAACACTCGAAGACATAAATCCAAACTAAACATACACAAGAGGGGAGAGGCATCCAGCTGCTGGCCGAGGCGCGAACATATGATTGAAGGGAATGGAATGTTCTGCCTGTCGTCCAGAGCTGGAACGGGACGGGCAAGGGGGGTGAGAGGGGTGTGTGTGAGTGGAGTCCCAGTATAAATAACTGTCCCGAACTCAGACAGGCCACTTCAGGGTTATTCATAACATAAGTGGCTTTTTACGTGTCAAAAGCATCTCCACACCACGACTTTGTGCTAAAAATTCACTGGTTGACTCTTGTGTAAATACAGAACCAGTTATTTAATTAAATTGGACAGTTTTTTTTATTTTAGGGTTGAAAGACTGGTGCTGGTGATTTGTCCAGCCACGTTTCATGGCTTCTATACCAATGGCAGATAGAGCCTATTTCAACAATGGAAGGCTCAAAACGTGCTGTGTAATGTGTTTTTCAATGGTGCAATCAAATGCATTAATAACATAATTGTCAAACATACATTAAGTTCATCATGTGCCACTAAACTGTTTAATGTTTTTGTCTCCTGCTTTGTGCCCTCTCAGTGCCCTTCCAGTTGTTTACTAGCAAATGTGCCTACATCCTGCAAAACCCCCCATTAACACAAGCATGACCTTATTAGATGAAGATAATTCTATTAAAAGTGAATAGTACTGGACTTAGGCCATTGTCCAAATACACACACAAACATAAAACCATAAAATCTGGCCTTCGAGTCCCGGGACATTGACCTTGCATGACCACAAGCCCCACTTATCACAAGCTTGTGTATTTCTTCTCCTATACCTGTCACATTTCAACCCCCCCTTGCATCTACTGTGTCGTCTTGTGTAAGACCACATGCTCAAAGAACTCCTTGTTTACAGTTACATTTCCTCCAATGGGTCGTCATGAGGCAGCCCCATCCCACCCACAACAGCCAATCAGATGGAGTTAAAGCAGAGGCACGGTTAGTCACACTATAGCCTGAAATGGGTCAGTGTGTTTTTTTCATCAGTGGTAGGTCACCTCTTTCCTGTGATACCTTACATACTCTTACATATTACACCTCATGTTTACAGTTTTTTTTCCACCAGCACAATATTTATTTGAAAATAACAGAAAATGATTATGGTAAAATATGAATCATCTGGTCAAACAATGCAGCAGAAAATGTTATCATTACGTAACATGATAAAGCTTTTGATATAAACAAGACAGTATCTACATAATATACTTAATATTGTAATGATGATTTTATAAGATTTACTAATACAATTTCTGTATCTAACATAAACAATGTGACACTTCTCCCATCAATTGCATAGAGAAAAGCATTGACCACATTGTTATTATTCATTATTCATCATTCACTGTCCCAGCAACTATGGGCTTTAGGCACGGTAATACAGATTTGCCACAACTTGATCTTTGCCTTTATTTCAGCTTTCCTCCTGGGTCACCATGGCAGATTATTTTGCCTCACAGCGTGCAAAGGTATGCATAGCTTTTACGCCATATGCCCTTTCTGAAGCAACCTTATCTATTTATATGGGCTTGGGACTGGCATGAGTACACTGGCTTGTAACCTCTTTGACTGGATCGTTTACTTTGTTATTTTCACAAAACAACAATCCACCATTCTCCTAGTTCCATATATAGTATTATACACACATCTGAACATGGGACCTGTGCATATGTACACAGTGTACGTTCCAGTTCCACCTCCGTACAGGACAAGTAGAAGACTTGCTTTGGTAGGACACAGGACATCCCGCTGAGTTTTATCAGCACTAGTCCAGGACACAGCGTCCTTAAAGCTACACAGCAAAAGTAGTTGCCAGAAATACGCACACGCACACACACACGCACGCACACACACGCACACACACACACACGCACACACACACAGATAAATAGAGGGAGAGAGACGTTTAGGACTAAGTATTATTTAGATGGAGCCAAAAGGAGGAGGCAGTTGGACAGGAGCCTGTTGTGATTATGGCCAAAGACATTTTATCATTGTTGTCCAAAAATGTATAACTGGACCGTTTCATAATACAGAATGTGCTATTGTATGACTTAATCATATTCTACACTTAATGTGGTCAAATAAATCTTCACAAATGAAGGAGAATTGGCAGCAAAACCCTATAAGTTACCATTACATTGAAAAACAATGCATCCAGATTCCCGTTAAAAGTTATTAGGCTACATTTTTCGGTCAGTTAGTCTGTTAGTATTTTCTCACAAGGTGTAGAGTACTTTGCAATTGTGGGAATTATGGCTTCATGGCTCAATGGATAGAGCTTTTACCCCTGAACTAGAAGATTGCAACTTCAACACCAATGGGTGCAAGACATTCCTACACAGATCCAGTCAACACATATTAAACTTGGAGGAACCTAATATGATCAGCTGGTGCCTCTAAAATAGTCTTGTATTCAATGAATGCTGTTTGGGTTTTCTGTGGGGCTGGGGCAGACAGATCGTTTGGCTGCGTTGACCAGCGGCCTGCCCTTTTTAAGCACTCCAGCATTTTCAGGATCTAAAAATAGAGTGGCGGGAGGGCAAGTTCAGCTTGGCATCAGTATTAGCAGGAAGAGCAAAAACAGTGCACACAAATATATACGTACAGGTCACTTTATTAGGTAGACCGTATACCCAATTAAGTGACAAACAGTGTGGCTCTTTGCTGCTAGAGCTAATCTCCCTAAAGGTTTGATGTTAGTCCAGAGATAGTCTTGCATACTCAGTTTTAAAGAGGGGGTATTTAGGTTACTGATGCATCGCTATCCTCTCAAATGAATATGTCCAATCTTTTGTCTCTATAGCATCAACAAGGCACATTTTTCACATGAGAGAGAAGAGCTTCTGCTATAAGCCATAGTATATTTTCATTGACGAAGCAATTATAGGTTTTCCTAATAAAGTGGCCAGAATGTGTGACTAAGAAGAAGAAAAATCCAGAGAGAGACCATCAAGAGGGCCCGCTATTAGTTTTCAGAGCAGCGGGACATCTACATGATTAATTACACATTGCTGTTTGATACCAGATGCATAGTCGACCTAAGGTAAAGGAGGAAGGGCAGGTTGATAACTAGGCCTGTGCTGTCGTCCCCGACAGCAAGGTGTATATCGGCGAAAACGGCCCCGTACGTCTGCCCCGTACGTCTGCCCCGTACGTCTGCCCATACGTGCTACAACTGTTAC
>JAVQKC010149388.1:0-14341 GCA_036025475.1 Philypnodon macrostomus | reverse complement strand
CTGTAGAACTTAGATTATGAGGAATTCAGACCCAGGAACGATATTAACAGTCTATTTAGACCACAAGGAAATGAAGAATACAAGCATGATATGTCATAATATGTCTCCTTTAAATTACTGTCAGTGTGTCCCAGGGCAGCTGTGGCAACACAAGTAGCTTACCACCACCTAGTGTGACTGAGGAGTGAATTAATAATGCAATATGTAAAGCGTCTTTGAGTGTTGATAGTTATTATGATTATTATTATTATCTTAATGGAAGATGTATTCTGCACAATTTTATTTACACTTCAAACTATGCATAAGGGACTGGCCTCTCCAACCTAAGTGCTTTAAACCATTCTACACTTCAACACTCCCTGAATTGGACTTTTTAAAGAGAGGCATCAGAAACGAGAGGAGGCACTTTCTCACACACACACACGCACACACACACACACACACACACACGCAGATGCACGCACACACACACACACGCAGACGCATGCACACAGACAAACACACACACATGCAGACACACACACACACACAGACACCACAGACACACACGCAGACGCACGAACACAGACAAACACGCAGACACACACACAGACACCACAGACACACGCAGACGCACGAACACAGACAAACACACAGAGACACACACACACAGACACACACACACAGACAAACACACACACAGACACACGCGCACACAGACACACACACGCACACACACACACACACAGACACACGCGCACACAGACACACACAGACACACAGACACACACAGACACACACACACACACACAGACACACACACACAGACACACACACACACACAGACTGTTTGTCTCTCCCTGAGCAAGTGCAGTTCGACCAGAGCTGCCAAAGGGCTGCAGTGGCTTCTCCTTTCCTCTGTTTCTTTTTAAGCTTTTTATATGCTGCTCAAATAATGGCTTCCTCATAGATGTCGCCTCTTCAATGAAATGAAAACGGGCCATTCATTTCGACCCTAGTGTAGTTGTGAGTGTGTACGTGTGCGTGTGTGTATGTGTGTATGGGGCATTGCCAGGGGCCTTAGCGGTGCATTAAGACAGTGACTGGCAGATCTCATTTCAGATTTAATTTTCACAAGTGTTAGTTCTCGTCTATGAGCGGCCATTAACTTTAGGTGACCAGTAGCACTCTCTTACTACTTCCCCTTCCTTTACTTCTCAACCCGCTTTCATACAAACCAGGAAGTATCACAATACTCGTATAATCCATTCATTTTCTTCCGCTTGTCTGGTCGCGGAGGCAGCAGTCTAAGCAGGGAACTCCCGCCTTCGACCACCGCCCGATCCACATTGCACCATGGTACCTCCCGCGGGTGGTGGGTCCACGGGAGGGCCTGACAGCGTGTGCAAGGGCGGGGACTCGAACCACCGACCCTCCGGTAGAAGGGCGAGCATCTACCCACTGCACCACCGCTGCGGCTACTCGTATAATATATAATATTTTCAATGAAAATTAAAGGGCACTTGAGACATACAAGACATTCGAATTAATGTACAAAACAGTTCTATTTCACAACATCAGTCTTCAGGAAGAATTCACTTGATTTAAAAGGAATATATTGATCTTTTTTTTCTCATAAATTGATCACTTAAAGCAACTTATGACTGAGACGTTCACTGATGTCATTGCATATCTAGTTTATTTGTTGAGATGAGTTAAGATGAGCAGTAATATGGTTCTCTTAATCTCAGGTACAAATCTCAAAGCATCATTTTGAGCTTGATTAAAAAAAACTGAGATCGACTGGTATTGGTCCTTTAAGACACGTTTTCTTGTTACAAATTTGTCAAATGGTCAAGATGATGAATGAGTCAGCTTTCAATGGGCCAGAAGAGCACTAATTATTACATTGTGTTTAGACAGAGCCATTTTCTGTTTATGTCTTTAGACCAGATCATTGACGTTGTCACTTCCATGCGTATAGGCAGTAGAATCATGTTACATTTTGAAATAAGAAAATAACTTGTTTGTTGTTCTCCCCGTATGTGTGTGTGTTTTCTCCAGGGTGCTCTGGTTTTGTTTATTCACTTGAAATTACAATATATTCTTCTTTATATCTTACGCTGAAGACTACTACTGTTATCAGTGTTTTATTTAATACCATTTTTCCACCATTTTTTTTTTAGTAAATATGAATTTTGGCATTGTTCAGAGAAATGCTGATGCAGATTTTCCCAGATTAGCAGATTGACATTCATATCACCATCGCCATACCACACACCCCCACACTATCCTCCAGTTAGGTATTTCTGGTCTCCACATGTTGCCTCTGTGGTACTGGAAGGTACTGTGTCTATGAGAAAACAATCTAGTTTATCTGACTCGTTTAAAGAATGTATAAGTCAGAAATCTAGTCTGGACATTTATACAAAAAGAATACATTGTCAGAGCAACAGAATATGATAAAACATTTAAAAGCAGATACTAAACCTTGTCATTGTGGAGCCTCACTGTGTAAAGGTCAGAGTATATCTCTTGTGTTACATTCAACATTCAGCTGAGAAACTGCTGCGGACATTTACCACATAAAGGACTGTAGTGTTTGAGATGCGGGATGTGATTCTTGGCCTTCTTTCGATTCAGATCCATGCTTTATGAGCCCCGGAGGGAAATTTGTTTTCAGCCGGCTTCTGCAGTAAAACACACAATGAAGTCACATAATAGAGAGGAGGACCAATGTAAAAGGCATAAACGCATATTACATGGACCATGTATTCACAGTGGTGTAACATATAGAGGTAAAGAAGGATGGTGTAAGGTAAGAATTCTGCCAATGATGGAGGTACTTAAATATTAAAGCTGTAGTCTGATACAACAAAATCATAAATACTGTCTGACCCTGTTCCATGTAAAGTAGATAATCTGTCATAATTATATTAGTATATAGTATGGGACTTACTTTGGCAGAGAGCAATGAAACTTGGTACAGTGATTCTCCACAGTGTACCCAACATGAAATATTATTATGACCCCACCCTACAACAAACAGGAAGTCAGCCATTTTGGATTGAATTTGGGAGGTCAGGTATATTTGACAGCCTCTAACGTGCACATACTTTGCCCGATTAGGCTCAAACTTGAAACACCTAATGACCCCCCGGCCCTGAACACTTCTGACTAACATGATGGCAGTTACCTCTATAGCGCCTCCTATAGACTGAAAGAAGAATGTAGTTTTAGAGAAATTTTAGAGAAAAACAAAATTGGGCAAAAAACATCAAAAAAGTCAACTAGACCTTTCCCATGTTGGTCATGGTTTGGGAGCGGGGCCTCTTAATTACCAGAACATAAGCACAAGTTAGCTGGAGCACATGTGTTTGATATGTTGTTAACTGACCTTCTTTAACTCACTGCAAACTAAAAGTAGTATTTTGATATCTATAATTTTAATATAGATGGCACTGGCATTTAACTTCAGTAATTTCAAGGACTCTGTTGGTGATTTTCAATTTCAAAAGAAAGTTCATAGAAAATGCAATCAAAATAGGGTCAATTCAAAACTTAGAACACACTTTCCCATTCAAATGATGACGTGTGTCCAAATGTTTGAAAAGCCTACTCTAGTCTTCTCTTGACACTGTGCCCTTGACACCAACACTGTCCAACAACACTTGACTGACAATAAAGAGTGGAGAGCATCTTGTTTACCTTCACAGAGAAGAGCTGTCTGCATCAAGGTACGTCTCAGTACGGTACCTTTCACATAGGGCTGGGAACCTCAGGATATCTCACGATTCGATACACAATACATGGCTCACGATACGATAATAATTCAATACAGCAAAACTTGATATATTGCACGTACCTATGATACGTGTTTTTTAATAGGATTCCAATAAATGTATATTTTTTTTATGAAATACAGTTAATTCATTAGAGCAGTGAATACTTCAAATAAGAAACCAAATTTAAGTACTGCTAGATTAAATTTTTGTGAAATACACTAAATATATATGGATACAGCAGCCTGCAATACCGATACTGTATCTCCATATTTTGTCCCACCCATACGCCATACTGCCTATAAGACCCTTTATCTCAAACCATGCTTGATTACCCACATATTAGTGTTTTTAGGCCTACGGAGGCAATTTCTAGACTAGAGTAATAGCATAATAAAGAGCGGCAGAGTGCAAATTCGCTTTTCACTCTCAAGGAGGGTTGATCTTTGAGCTGGCTAACCCAATTTACCTTATGTCCTCCCTGTGTTACCGTGGAGATACTGTGGGTTATCTCCAGGTTCTTCTCTCCATCCAAAGACATCCATGTTTAAGGAGAATTGGTGAATAGAATCATCAGAATAGTATGTCAGGCCTGCAACTATTGTCCAGGGGGTACCCCGCCTCATACCCATAGTAAGAATAACCAGCTGATGATTTAATGATTTTACATATAGGCTACATTTGATTTCTCAACATAAAAGGCATTTGTGAAAGAAAAATAACATTGGTGGATGATGTGACACTGCTGCTGCTTGAGGGCTGTTATATCAACATTTCTATGATGAATGCGTTTCATATTTTGCAGAGTTGTTGCTTTGCCGAACATTAATGAGATTCTCTCTCTGTGTGTGTGTCGTTGTGAAGCTGTAGAGATATTCATCTTAATAATAATAACAGAAAATGACAAAGCAGAACAGCAGAAGACTGTCAGAGGATTTGGGGAGGTAGTCCATATCCTAATTAGTTTTAAATACCAAGATGTTTTTGTTACTCACGAAAAGATCGTGCCACAGCTGCCACATTGTACAAAAGTGGGAGATAGAATTATGCTACAGTTACACTATTTATCTTGCATTGAGCTTGAAATAATAGCCTTATTTTTCATGATCTTGAATCAGAGAAAATAACCCCTCTACTATGGACAAAGTGCATCAAAACACATCGATATCCCTTCCTCACAGGACACACAACATTTGAGCATTTTATGAATAACTATTACTTTTTGTATTATTTAACAACACTTGAGTTTTTAGGAACTTTAAGAACTCGTACTAATAGCCTACTGAAAGTGTGTTACTGCCTGTGGGTCACTAGGGCACTACGATGTACTGCGCACTCTCCCCGCACGTTTGCGCCGCGAAGACGGCAGCTACGCGCAATGGCTGTAATACGCGCACAAGGAGCACACACTCACCTCACATTCACCCCTCTTTGGCTTGTTCCTCCGACCGCCTCGCCCCCACACCGCGTCATATATCCATAGAGTAACACGGTACACTTGTCCCTCAAGTGAGACCCTGCTCAACTCCATGTTTGCTTCCGCATGCGTGGATACAGTCGACCTGCCCAGCCAAACAGAGGCGCCTCTAAGGCTGTGGCCTTTAGTGCGTTTTTCGTACGGTCATGTGACCAGAGACATTTTCAGTTCTACTTGAAATCAAATGCATCCGTGAAGGGATGGTTCAACAAGTAATATTGTAAGTGTGATAATTCCATTAGAAACATGTCTTCACCTTGTGTTGAACCTGCATATGACAAATAAACGAAAGTTGAAGTTGATTAAAATGTATTGCTGTAATGATGATGTAATGCCTGTGGGAGGAGCTTGGGGTTTTAAAAGGGGCCCATTTCCCCTTCAATTTAGTTGGTTCTTCTTTACAGTGAAGGAAACATCAGCTTAAGCTATGTCGGCAAAACAAAGCTGGCCCACTCATTGTTGGTGCGTTTGTAAATAGCACGGTTTACGGTGAAATGTTCACAGTTTCTGAAAGTTCAGTTTGTGAAACCACCACAAATTAAACTTTTCAATTTGTTTATTCTGTTTTCTGGTGTCAGAAGTAAGACGCTGTGCCCTTTCCTGGACAACAGTTGATGAGGAGGGAGCCCAGACCCCATGAGCAGAGTCCACCACCCATGGTATGGTTTTGCAGACTAGAGAAGGAGCTGCTGGACATCATGATGGCCTTTCTAGCTAGGCAGGAGAGCAGAGGGTATGCTGGCAGATCTGAGGGGACTGAGGGCCTTGAGTAGTGGGTCAGAAGAATCTGGAACTGGCAGCACCAAGATCAGCACAAAAATGGGTGTAAGGGTAATCCCTTTGCTGATTGGTGAGGACATGATACAGAATGAAATAACCACTTTTTTACTTTTAAATATGAATATTTATTTAAAAATTGATACTTCATTACATAAATAGTCATCTATTATATATCAGACAATCAGTACTTCATCCATGCTTTCTCTGAATAATCACGGTTTCAAAATAAGTACTAGATAATATGTTTCATAGTTTAACGTGAGCAAAGAAAAGTCACAATAAAGCAATTTATAACACCAACACAAAATATATTACCATTAGTTAATTCAGTTTTCTGAAGAAGGCATCACACAAATCCAAGAAAAATCAGTGAAAGGTTTAAGGCAATTTTACAATTTTATATCGATTTTATAGTATTTCAAAACACGCAGTTTTCAACAAAAGGAACTGGTGCATCCTTTGTAAAACTGTACATGCAAACATAGTGCACGTTGTTCAGAAGATATGACAGGCATACAATAGAGTAGTATTTGGATAGCTTCAGTAAACAAACATTGTATGTGTAGTCATCACATATGAGCTATTCACACTCACTGTACACACTGAAAAACACCATTCATTCGTTTATTCACAAACCCAGACACGCATATAAACTGTACTTTTTAAATGCATTCACTCATTCACAGACACACAGGCTCTACTCTGGGTGTTGGCAAAGTTAGTAACAGTTATTTCTGATTGGTTTAACAAAATAATATACAATTATGTCGCCAATGCTTACAGTATGGATACAGAGGAAAACTGGAATACTAGATGTGGCACTAGTATTTCAATTGTTAATATGATCACTGGTAAGATGTTATTATGCAGTTACAATTATGTTTATTCTTATACCTAGTTTGAAACATGGTAAATATTTATGTTGTATTTTATTAACCTTACATTAACCCAGTAAAAATAGCATCTGCCTGCCTCCTGGGGGACTGTCTCTTTACTTGTGCCTGTACTAAAGCAGTGTTAATTCATTTGTCAATTAGGGAACCCACCCCAGACACATTGAAAAGTCCTAAGTGTGTCATGTAGTGTAGTTATACAGAAAACAAATTACTGTAATTGAGGGGTACTACAGTATACTACAGTACCACTTGATAGTAATGGTATTATCATGATGCATTTTGGCACTAACATGTTACTGAAACGTTGGTCTTTTCTTTGTTTCCATACTGTGTATTGGTCATAACATCAGAACAGTAATAATTATCAGGAGGTAGATCAGCATTAAAATCAATATGGTATGTATGTAGCATGGCAAATGTCAAAGGATGCTTATTAACTATAGTTCATTTAATCTAATGTTTAGTCTCCAATTATCTCTTAGGACTACCTGAAGACTGCTGACTCAAGTTGGTGTAGTTGCCTCCATTATAAGTCTCCCCATCAACAAAGCTTCAGTAAGCGTTACCTCTGCTGTCCTGTTGCAGTCTCAGATGTGGGAGATGTCCACTAATGAGCTACTGTCTTTGACCCACAGTCCTAATGATGTGTCCAGCTCTGAACCCAAGCTATGGCTGGTTACAGAAATTTAACTGCAACCACACAAATAATAGCAATGGCAACACACTGGGAGCTAGCTTGGTTAGGTTAGCAAACTGTAATGAATAAAATGAGTAAAAGCAAATAATAAGGCATGTTTTCATTGGATTACTATCGGAAACATTTATAAACAGATTATATTTAAAATAAAGTAATAATACATGTTGGTGTGCAGTATTAAGGAACTGGCCTAGGTGTAACCAGGGGAGTATTGTACAATACACTTTATGAGACATCTTATTTCATTATAACTGTATTAATATTATTATTTGTAATATATTATGTGGGCATAATCTAAATAAAACATTGTTACTGAAGTTTTAATGTTGCTCTGATTTGAGAAAATAAGTGAAGATAATGGGCTAGCTTAGTTCTGGTGTAGAATCCTGACTCTAGACATCAAGATTTCTATGATTTTATTTATACAAATGTATTTCATTTTCAGAAATAGGCCTAGAATGTTATTATTATATTCATATTTATATGGTTATTAAAAAACGATTTGGTCATTAAGTGAAACTCTAATTAATTATAGCTTCTTTGTGATGGTCCTTAGACATTGAAGATTTATAATTCTTTCCTTCGACATGTACTATCATCATCAGTGTACAAACAGCTTCATACGACATATAAAGATCATTTCACTCACTCATCCTTAACACTTCAAATCAAGACCCAGTATTACTCCACATTCTTGACTAAATCAATTTGCTCATTCTTCACAATAATAAATATTAGAAAAAACAAATTAACTTGGTGAACGTCAAATCACTTTTTCTTTTTTTTCCTCTTTTTTTTTTAAAACACATGATTGGCACGTACAAATATGCACAGTAAAAATAAACATAAAAATCTATATCAATATCCAACAAAGCGAAACTACAGGAAAAGATGTTTTCTCTGCATTTTTGACCACTGGGCTCTTTAAGCTCAAACCATATCTAGTTTGAGAGCAGCTGCTGTCGTTTTGAACATGGGCGGTACACACAGTGAGACAGTCGCCTCTGGACACATGGGCGCCCTATTGCCAAGACACGTTTTTCAAGAGAGAGACAAGGATGGAGACATACAGAAACTGTGCTTCCATTAAACAAAAAACAGGTTTTTATAATATGGTTAAATGAGAAGACATTGAAAGTTGTCAAAATGGTGTTCCACAAGGTTCAATCTTTGGACCAATTCTCCTCTCCTCTATTATACCTCATGTAAGTTAAATCATCAAACGAAAGTGCCAAAACAATGTGAAAATTATGTGAAATGTTAAACTGAACAGAGACTCTACTGGCTACCATTATAGACACAATGTATTAAGATTGCCAACTTTACTGTTACATTCACTAAATATTTGGAGGAAACTTTGCTACAACCGGACACATTTTTGACCATTTTATGTACATGTTCAAATGACGGAAGAATAACTACAAGTGACACTGCTGCACTTAAAAAACTAATTGGAAATGAGTTTACATTTGCATGGAAGCACAGCTCTGCATAGGACGAACATGTCAAAGTAAAGAAGGAAAGAGCCATTTAAAAAGTAGGAAAATAGACAATTTATGACAATTCAGACAGGATGTATATTCTATATACTCACTGCTCGCACATTCAACACACTCAAATGATGAAGAGAAGAGGTAGTGCAGGGCCACTATATGCATGCACTGAGGCTACACTCATGCAAAAAAGTTTAAAACACAAATACAACCAGATTACGGTACGGTACGGTACAGCACGGTACAGTACGGTACAGAAGAGCTACCAGAACCTGCACTGCTGCTACCTGACAACAACATGCCAGGAGAGATAGAAAGAGATAGAAAGAAGAAGAAAGAAAGAGTATTACAATTAGGCTTCATAATATTGAAACTGTGTGTATAAAAGTTAGCAGTAAAAATCCTTGTTAGCGTGGTTACTGTAAACTTTTGTGAGTTGGAGACAGAGAAAGATAGAGAAAGAAGTTATTTACAAGAGTTGATTTTTCGATCAAGTGATTCCTTCATGGTCTGGGTACATTCAATTTTACAGTGTGCTCCCAAAAATACAGTCCCATTCCAATTTATCTTTTTACATCAATCAAAAGATGCCATCAATCATTTCTTTCCGAGCTGATCAATGTGTCCAAAATAACAAAAACAATTCCAGACACCAACAGGAATGCTCGACACTGGAAGTAAACAGACTTCTTCATTGGCTTTTCCGGTCCTTAAAAGCTCAGACTCTCGCCGCCCCAACATGATGCACTTCCTGGACACAATAAAACAACCACTGCTAATGATGAGGCATTGAGAGTGGCCTAATAAGGAAATGGAAGTATTTCAGTATTAAGTCAGTTTAGGATAACCCCATGGTTGGCACATCTTTGCCCCCTGTCTTCCCCAGTGCTCATATCTGGGTTTGGAGTGGCTGGCCCGGTGGTGTGTAGGGAGGGGGTGCGGGCGATGGTTTGATCCCGCGGGTTCTCATGTAGGACAGGAACTGGTCTGGGATTTCGGCGAGGACGTCCTTAGCCAGCCGAGCCATGCTGAGGATGTGGTTGCCCGTTCGGTCGATGTAGTCTCTGAAGGGAACAAACTGCAAAGCAAAAAATAGAAGTTTAGTCTTTTTAGTAACTGCAGAGGCATGCACTGACCAATGACATGTATTTACTTTTAGTCCAGGGCTTCATTTGTCCATTATAGGCAGCATTTACAAACACACTTATAAAATGTGTTCCATTTTCTCTGGCGGTGGCTTCATTTCTCCCAAAAAAGCTTTTTTGAGAGTACTTATTCATGTTTTTGTGGCATGCAACACACACACAAGCCAAGAGGAGTAGTCACAGTTTGCAGAGAGCTGGTACACTTGTGACCTACTTTTTTGCTCTACGGTTACAAACAGGATTTTCATCTATTCAGGGCAATTAGGTGCATTTCATGAGTGCCGTTAACCAAATTGGATTATAAGATAACGTCAGGTCAGAGATGGTGTAGTTGGGCAAAATTTTCTTTGTACACATCTGTAAGCTTGAGACTGCAAGGGAAATAGCTGCTTTCCTCTTCCCACAAGTTTGAAAATATACATATTTATTTATATAGCCATTTGATGAATGAAATAACTGCCATTTTCTTTCAGTGGATGATGCCTCACATCTCGATCAGTGATTCCCACGCAACACCCAGTTTGGGAATCACTGATCTAGGCCTACTTAAATCTAACCCTATCCACTTCTCTCACACCAAAATCTTTGTCTTCTTTAACTAGATCCATTGATCTCTTCTTTGGTCTTTCTCTATGCCTCCTGCCTGGCAGCTCTAACCTCAGCATCATTCTACCAATATATTCACTATCACTCTTCTGCATCATGTCACAAGAAAATCTTTATGTAGCCTTAGACTATTCCTAAACATCTGACTTGAGATTTTATTCTGATTTACTTACTTCTGATGCTATCAATCCTTCTTATTTGTCATCTGACAACCTCAAGATCTTAAAATCCAGGAAATAAACCATGTCCAAAAAGTAGAAAGCTATCCTAGTGAGCTCCTATGCATCGCAATAATGGGGTTGGCTCTTACATAAACCGATCCAGTCATTTTGAAAGTCAATGTATCTTCTTATTTATCATATTATTTTAAACTTGCTTGGGCTATTGTGTGTATAGTGTCTGTTGAGGAAGTATTTATGTGTCTATTTTGATCATCTAACTTCTTTGGTAAACACAATTTGCCTCAATTATATCATCAACTACTACTACTATAAGAGCTACTCCCATAAGCATACATCCCCTCTACATCCAGTGTACCGGGGAACACTGGTGTGCCTTGAGAAGCTATCAAATTGAACGTAGCTGTGTTCCCAACATACTATTTTTATGTAATTTTGCCATTGTTGAATGTCTGAGACTACAATGTGGTGACAGGCAGAGTAAATGACACTCACTCAGTGGGTGAGTTAAAAGTGTGTGTAGTCATTATAAATACTGTATTATGAACAGAGTGCCCTAATATTTTAGGTGGATGGTGTGCGGTGAGATTGTTCTCGACTAAATGGTGTCCCTCGGCTCAAGAAAGGCTGAGAAACACTGTTCTACATGAACTACACAAGTCATATTTCAAACTTCTAAAGCACTACAGTAATTAACCTGTTTCATCTAATTGTCGCCTAATCACACCGGATCACATAGTCTTTTATAAGGAGCCAATTTGTGCAGCAAACCCTAGCTGTGAAATGTACATCCCTCTGTGTCACTGCGGGTTATTAGCCGCCGGTTCGTAATGAGGAGGCTGTAGGCTGAGCTGTTATAATGTACAGAAAAAAAGTATGTTTTACACAATCTTCGTGGGGCTGCTCTGCATAGACCTTCTGTATATGTGCAAGTGATAGATGTGTACTTGAGCTTGTTAAAAAGCCAGCTAACGAGTGCGGCTCCCTTCGCCCACGTGAGATCAGGATCGGGGTGCGAAAGAACTGGGCAGAGATGTGACAGCACTGGAATTAAAGGTCACGCAAAGAGGGAGAAAGAAACCTGACTTTAGCAGCTTGTTTCTGCATGTTTATGACAATAATCACACCTGACGGTCAGATGACACACAACAACACTTTGTATGCAATGTATGCTTTGTTTGAGATGTGTTGTAAACAATATTAGAGGCGAAAAACACACGTTCAAATATTGCCAGCCATCCGACAGTTCCATTTTAAAAAATAAAACGGCAATGATTTAATGATTTAATATTGACATAACACTTTCTGAATTGATAGCTGCCCTGTCCACACGGCAAATTTAGGCTTTTTGGCAGACACGGCCACCCAATTTTCTGCACCGCGCGTCCAGAAAATATTCTAACTATGCGGACGGTCCGTGCAGTAAGTCTATTAAAAACATGCCTGTGACACCATAAAGTTTGTGAGAAACTGGGCTCAAAAGCGAGGACAAGCGAGTATAAACGCTCTCCCAGTGGGTCTTTGTGGGATGTACATGCGTCAAGCATAAACCAAGCTTAAGACGATAGACCCAGAAGCGGTCTATGGAATGTATCAAGGCACTGGGGAAAGGTAGCGATCCATTTTCAGAGGCGAACAGGTGAATTAATACTTAATTAATAGTGGTCATTTTGACAAGAGATAAACGAATAGACAAGGTAGACAAGCTTTGAGTGAAGTTGTTGGTGTAAGTAATAATTGCATAAAGATTAGGCAAAAAGATAAATTATCTGTTCATTTATTCATTTGTTTTGCTTGTTAGAGTATAATCCGGCTACTAAGGGCCTGAGGCAGGGGTCTGTCTCAGAAAAAAACCTTGCAATTTAGCTCGCTTTTATTAGGTTGCTTAACAACAAGCAACTTTCAGAAACAATCGTGAAAAGGATCAAAATGAGACGGATGTACTGTGCAAATACATTCTAGTTCACCTCAGAGATCATTTTTATTTTTTAAACCAGTTAAACCAGTTTTATTTTCTAAACCAGTTAAACCAGTTATATTTTTAGGAGGATTAGCCTATAATGCATGATTATTGATGTGGTATTCTGCCTCCTAGCTCGCTGATGTCCAATGACATTGGACGCGTTGCTCAAAAGCTGAATCTAGGGAATCATACTGCAGTCTCTACTAAAATAGAACCATTATTTCTTCAACTGACATCTATGTGACTATACTTTAGTCCTGGGTTAGATCAAGCTTAATCCGGATTTAGGCTCATTTTATTTGAAAAGTAAATCTTTAGTGAAGTACAACTTGTTTGAGAACCAATGCATCAGGACGTCTTGAAACATTGTCAACGTATTAAACATATGCATTTTATCTGTATAATTCAGTCTATACACAACAATACTATCTGTCACCTAACGCATTTATCCACATCCCATGTTCTCTGTGTTCCGTCCACAGACCCCATGCTGGCCTATACACTTCTAATGCTGCTCTGAAGTCTGCAGGTTAGCACTAGGGGTCATCTATTCTATTGACATATATCTAAAGCTAAAGGACACAGACTCATTTATATGGTTCTGTGTGGGAGGCCTGTCTGTGCCTACAGCTGCGACAGGGGCAAAGAGCTGAACCGGCTCAGGTGCAGAATAGTGACTCGCCATCAGACACTTTTGGACAAATAAAAGACAAAGTAGAAATATGTGGACACAGATACTAAAAGCTCCATTGTCGTGCTAAACCGTTATTTTAATCCCAGATCACTGCTAATCAATCGATTAATAATATGTAACTAAAAGTATACACTACAGTGATTTTTATTATTTTTGTTGGCATGGTTATTTTAGCCTTTAAGATGTAGTCCATACGTTTTCTAGTAGGTAATCTGTCATAATTATTATTTTACTCTAGTCTCCCCCCCGGTCTCTACAGCAACATCAAAACAGAGTTTGTGGGTTATTACTTTGACCAATAGTAGTTGAGTTTTACTTTAGTCCCTCCCCTGGCCTCTACAGATGACCTATACTTTACATCATAAACAGGATCAGATAGTTCATTTTGAGCATTTTTATTTGTTCTTATAGATTACACCTTTAAGTAGAAAATGGTAAGAACAACAAACTCTTTCTCTGATTACTTCAAATATATAATAAAAGTAGAATAGATTTATGTGTATAAATAACATTACTTTTTTAGGTTCTATACAGGCAAGGCAAGGCAAGGCAAGGCAAGTTTATTTGTATAGCACAATTCATACACAAGGCAATTCAAGGTGCTTTACAGAAAAGACAGTTAAAGAACATAATACAATTAAAAACACAAC
>JAVQKC010149378.1:0-15406 GCA_036025475.1 Philypnodon macrostomus | reverse complement strand
AGTATGGCAAGTTAGATTTAGCATTATTAGGCTAGTATTTTATCATTATATATTTTTAGTATGGCAAGTTAGATTTAGCATTATTAGCTATTATATTTTGTTTTTTTAGTGCCACCTGCTGTGCTCTTGGATGAGATTGAAGCTGCGGAGTCAGAAGGAAATGATGACCGCATCGAGGGGTTGTTGTGTGGAGCCGTCAAACAACTGAAAATTAACCGAGCCAAACCTGACGTTTCGCTGTATCTCAGTCTGATGTTCCTCGCCAAAATCAAACCTAATGTTTTTGCTACAGAAGGAATCATAGAGGTAACATTAATTTAAGCTAATATGATCAAAACTAGAAGTATCTACATCATCTTCCTTTTCTAACTAAACTAACAGTATTTTTGAATAACATCATGTCAAGGCTCTGTGCAGTCTTCTGCGTCGAGATGCTTCTATTAACTTTAAAGCAAAGGGAAACAGTCTTGTGTCCGTTCTTGTCTGTAATCTTCTCATGGCGGCCTATGAGGAGGATGAGAACTGGCCAGAAATCTTTGTCAAAGTAAGAATTTAATATCATAATCTCATCAAGTATCTCTTTTTACTTGAATCAATCATGAAATAAAGACCCATTTCTATTTTTAGGTGTACATTGAGGACTCTTTGGGGGAAAGAATCTGGGTGGACAGCTCTCACTGTAAAACTTTTGTTGACAACTTACAAACTGCTTTTGGCACAAAGATGCCCCCAAAGAGCATGCTTCTGCAAGCGGAGATTGGCCGGACTCCTGGGGATCTAAGTGCAGGTAAGTTCAGCGTACAGACAGTTGTACTTTTTAAGTGAATTTTGTCGGTTATGTTTACTGGTCTCTCTTTTTAGGAAGCAGTCCTCATCCCTCGACGCCAGATGAGGATGACAGTCAGACTGAATTGCTGATTGCAGAAGAGAAACTAAGCCCTGAGGATGACGGGCAGGTGATGGCAAGGTGTGAATATAAATTATGAATCTGGCGCATCTTAATACAAAAGAGTATAGCATTTAATTTAGTAATGAACATCAATCATGCTTACACTTTGTTTTAGGTATGATGACCTGGCAGAGAGTGTGGAGGACTATGTGCTGGATGTCCTCAGGGATCAGTTGAATCGCAGACAGCCTATGGACAACGTGTCCCGTAACCTGCTGCGTCTGCTCACAGCCACATGTGGGTACAAAGAGGCTCGTCTCATGGCTGTACAGAGGCTGGAAATGTGGCTCCAGAACCCAAAGGTGTGTACTACAGCCTACAGTGACAAAACACTAGTGAAACTTACGTAACTTTATATTGAAAAGAAATCTTGTGTGCACAGCTAACTCGTCCAGCCCAGGACCTTCTCATGTCCCTGTGTATGAACAGCAACACGCATGGAGCAGATGACATGGAGGTTGTTTCAAATCTCATAAAGATTCGCCTCAAGCCCAAAGTTCTCCTCAACCACTACATGCTTTGTGTCAGGTTTGTGGCCTCACAGTTTCAACCCAATCCTTATTTTTTAACTCGAGCTAAACTGTTTCTATCACTTCTATAGGGAGCTGCTGAACGCACACAAAGACAACTTGGGCACTATGGTAAAGCTGGTCATCTTTAATGAGCTGTCTAATGCTAGAAATCCCAACAACATGCAAGTGCTTCACACAGTACTGCAGCACAGCCCAGAACAGGCCCCAAAGGTACGTGACATATGGTTCACCCTGTAGCTATCGCCCATATACTTTCTATAATTGGCTTTTTCTTTTTTCTAGTTTTTGGCCATGGTGTTCCAGGACCTGCTAACAAATAAAGATGACTACTTACGAGCCTCCAGAGCATTACTCAGAGAAATAATCAAACAGACCAAGCATGAGATCAACTTCCAATCTTTCTGCTTTGGTTTGATGCAGGAAAGAAAAGAGACCAGCTATGTGGACATGGAATTCAAAGTAAGTTTTGTTACCATTTTACATTTTTCTAGTTCCACATTATCTTTGGTTTCTACTTTTGTTTTGTTACCATTTTACATTTTTCTAGTTCCACATTATCTTTGATTTCTAGTTTTGTTTTGTTACCATTTTACATTTTTCTAGTTCCACATTATCTTTGATTTCTACTTTTCTCTAGGAGCGTTTTGTTATCCAAGTGACCGATTTATTAACCGTCTCCATGATGCTCGGAATCACTGCTCAAGTAAAAGAAGCTGGGATTGCCTGGGACAAAGGGGAGAAGAAGAGTAAGGCATTTTAGATTTTTTTAATGTACTTGAAAGCTTTTTTTTTATTGAATTTGCTAAATTTGTTTAGATCTGGAGGTCTTGAGGTCATTTCAGAATCAGATAGCTGCAATTCAAAGAGATGCTGTTTGGTGGCTTCACTCTGTGGTCCCTACGATTAGCAAAGTTGGTGCAAAAGATTATGTCCACTGGTCAGTAAATCCCCTGTATGTAACACTATACAAGTTATTACTCGTCATTTTGTTGTCATTTTATTTCTTTTATTTACTTCCAGTCTTCACAAAGTGCTTTTCACTGAACAGCCTGAAACATATTACAAGTGGGACAACTGGCCTCCTGAGAGTGACAGAAAGTAAGCATTTACCCCAGAACTTACTGAGCACACATTTCCTTCTGATTATAAATTAAATATAAATATAATAATTAAATATAAATGTTTTTTTTCTTTTCTTTTCTTTTCTATTTCTCTAGTTTCTTCCTTCGTCTTTGCTCTGAGGTACCCCTATTGGAGGACACTCTGATGCGTATCCTAGTGATTGGCCTGTCCCGTGACTTGCCTCTGGGTCCAGCTGATGCCATGGAGCTGGCAGATCATCTTGTGAAGAGAGCAGCTGGAGTTCAGTCTGACGGTATGCACAATATTAGAATAAACATGCAAAATGCAAGAATTACTGAATATAAATGGCCATATTTTATACTGGACAATGTATAGAAGACCATTAAATTATTATACACGTTCTTGTGATACAGATATAGTGTCAACATTAATAATGATACATTTTCAATATATGGTGCAGCCCTGGTGAAGATCCACAAAAGCTGTTTATAATGACGTGATGGTTGTATACATTAGTCACAGGCAGGATATTGCTAAGTGAACTCCTGTATACATTCCTTTAAGTGGCACCTTACTGTTTATATAGCAGCACAATTTAGTCAGTTTAACTAAAAGGATAAGAATAGGTTGTATATTTCTTTTCATTTGTAAGGCTGTCTTTGTTGTTAAACAGACCTGGAGGTCCTCAAAGTGGAGAGGATCCAACTCATTGATGCTGTGTTGAACTTGTGTACATACCATCATCCAGAGAACATTCAGCTGCCTGCCGGGTATGTCCGCTTGGTTTACTAGATTTAAAGAATTATAACTCACATATTATGCACTATGCAGTTTTTTTATAGATAATAATCAAATGTCTTCGGTTTAAAGGTACCAACCACCAAATTTGGCCATTTCTACATTGTATTGGAAGGCATGGCTTCTGCTGCTTGTGGTGGCTGCTTTTAATCCACAGAAAATAGGTAAAATTAACGCTCATCATCCATTTTTAATAGTACTTTTTAATGGTACAGTTTCCCCCTCTAGGTTTGGCTGCCTGGGATGGTTACCCTACCCTAAAAATGCTCATGGAGATGGTTATGACAAAGTAGGTACTGGGTAAAGTAAATCTAAAATGTATAAAATAAAAGGAATATGTAACACTTACGCTTTCCTTTTCAGTAACTACACATACCCACCTTGCACTGTCGCGGATGAGGACACCAAGACTGAGATGATCAACAGAGAGCTGCAGCTCTCTCAGAGGGAGAAACAGGATATCTTGGCCTTCGAGAGTCATTTGGCAGCAGCCTCCACTAAACAGACCATCACAGAAAATAACAGCCTGCTACTGTCTCAGCTGACAAGCCTGGACCCACAGTAAGAAGAAAACAATTTTTATAGTGTTATCATTAGTATGCTTATTAGTATGTCGTAATATATTTGATAAATGCTATTACCAGAACATGTCAACACATTAATCGTATGTCTGGCGTTTTCAGGGGCCCCCCTCGAAGACCCCCGCCTCAGGTCCAGGAGCAGGTCAAGAGTCTGAACCAGTCTCTTCGTCTCGGTCATCTGCTGTGTCGCAGTCGCAGCCCAGACTTCCTCCTCAACATCATACAAAGACAGGTTAGTTAGTGTCTTCTACATACAATTTACCAACATTATTCATGGTTAAAATTCAATATAATTATAAATGGTCTCAAAACATGCCTCAAAATAATATTAGTTGTGCTTTGAACATCTAAAATCATATTTGGGGGCCTCCCCTGTCGTTCTGTAACTGTAGGGTTGGCGGTTCCTGCTCAAAACTGTTGAAGACACTGGTTGTGTGACTGGTGTTTGGTTAGTCTGTGGTTGGACAGACTCAGGGCAGACTCTAGCAGCTTTACCTAATATTTCATAACAGTTTTTTATGTTTGATCTTGTACAGGCATCGTCCCAGTCCATGCCGTGGTTGGCTGACCTGGTTCAGTCCAGTGAAGGCTCTCTTGATGTTCTTCCAGTGCAGTGTCTGTGTGAGTTTCTCCTTCATGATGCTGCAGATGACACTCTGATGGCAGATGATGACGACGAGGGCGAGAGCAAAGAGCAGAAGGCCAAGAAGAGACAAGTAAGTCAACTGTACACAAAACTCAATCAGCTATTTCAAATGTAATTCATTTTTATAGCCTTTCTTTGTATGCTAATTTGTTAATCATGTTTACCTCTACTTGCAATTGAGTGTAAAATAGGACCAAGTGAGTCATTACTAATCCCAATTTTTTAATTTCCTGCTTTAGAGGCAACAGAAGCAGAGGCAGCTACTGGGACGGCTGCAGGATCTGTTGTTGGGACCGAAGGCTGATGAACAGACAACATGTGAAGTACTGGACTACTTCCTGCGTCGCCTCAGCTCTTCTCAGGTCGCCTCCAGAGTCTTAGCAATGAAGGTACACTACTAAAAATGAATTTCAACTCACAAAGAAGAGCTGATGATGATGATGATGATGGCATGTATTAAATAGATAAACATTACTTATTACCTTATCATTTAAAACAGGAATACTAATGATGTACGAAATGGACACTCCCTGATTTTGTGAAACTGTCCTGTGGAAGCGTGTGATTGGTTGCTCTTAAACATATATACAGCTACCAGACGGTCTAATTTTTTAGATTTTCTTCTGTTATGCTGTACTTTTGACAAACAATTAAAAAAAAAATAAACTTAGGTAGTGCAGCTTTAATATTCACTGTTTCCACTGAAACATCTTGATGACCTAGACATACAAAGTTGTACTATTGTCATTTGTGTTGTATTAAGTATTGAAAAAGGGCTGTTTGCTTTTGCGCAGGGTTTGTCTTTAGTGCTGACTGAAGGAGGCCTAAAGGACGGAGAGGAGCGGGACCAGCCGATGGAGGAAGACTCCACCGACGGAGAGCTGCTTCCTGCTTATCAGTGGCTACTCCAGGACCTACCCAAACTGCCCTTGTTTGACAGTGTTAGAGGCATGACGTCGACCGCACTTCAACAGGTCATTGAACTACTCTTTATAAAGCTCCTTTTTTATAAAAGTACAAATTTGTAAACGGTGCTTTATTACATTGTTTAAAGGCAATTCACATGGAGACGGACCCACAGACGATCAGTGCCTATCTCATCTATCTATCCCAACATGCACCAGTGGAAGAGCAAGCTGCCCATAATGATTTGGCTTTGGTATTTATTTATAAGATGTATTTATTTATTTTCCATCTGTTTGTTTTGATCTTGACAATAACCATCACTTTCTGTAGGATGTTGCGCGTCTGATTGTGGAGCGGTCGACCATCATGAACAGCCTCTTCTCTAAGCATTCGTGCCGCCCCGAGTCAGACGGCGTGCTTTGTGCTTTTCTCATGATATTCTCCACCTACATCAGGAGAATGAGGAAGACCAAAGAGGGAGAGGATCTGTACAGCTGGGTAAATAGCGTAACCTTTCTTTGTATACTGTTCCATTTTGAGAATTTACTGATTTGATCTATTTTTAGTCCGAGTCCCAAGATCAGGTGTTTCTGCGTTGGACCACAGGAGAGACTGCTACAATGCACATTCTTGTAGTTCATGCCATGGTCATCCTGCTGACACTGGGGCCATCCAAAGGTATTTGAAGTCATTTAGGATTGTCAGAGGTTTTACGTACATATATGAATTATTATTTCTTCTGTTGTTTTTGTAGGAGAGAGTGACTTCTACACTCTTCTGGACATCTGGTTTCCTGACAAGAAACCTCTGCCCACAGCATTTCTGGTGGACACCTCAGAGGAAGCTCTGCTGCTCCCCGATTGGTTAAAACTGAGGATGATTCGCTCAGAAGTCTCTCGACTAGTCGATGCTGGTATGTTGTATAATAACAGAGTTCATTGAAAAAATACTATTTAAATATAACACTGTAATTGTTTTGTTCAGCTTTACAGGACCTGGAGCCTCAGCAGCTGCTCCTGTTTGTCCAGTCCTTTGGGATCCCTGTGTCCAGTATGAGTAAACTACTGCAGTACCTGGACCAGGCTGTGTCTCACGACTCACAGACTCTGGAACAAAACATCATGGACAAACGTACGCATCTGCTTTTTGTTTATTATTAGTGTGAGTAAAATAATGACTACATTTATTTTGTGTACTTTATTGCTTTAGACTATATGGCCCACCTTGTGGAGGTGCAACATGAGCGAGGTGCCACTGGGGGGCACACTTTTCATTCATTACTGAGCTCCTCTCTTCCTGCAAGCAGTGGTTGGTATTTTTCTTTTTGTTGTGATTGTGAGCTAAATGTATTTTTTATTTCAAATAATTAAAACCAATTCCTCTTAGATTCCTCTGACGCAAGTAAGTCTAAAGTGACTGTGGAGCCGGCGCCCAGCTCAGTGAAGATGAGAGCTTCTGCTCAGCTTAACATAGGCCCAAATGATGACCTTACTGGTATACTGCTTCAGGTACACGATAACCATATGCGTTTGTGTACTGTGTGTCAAAGATACAATTAGTACTGGATTATTATGAACCTATTTCTTTCTGTCTTCGCAGATCTTCTCGTTAAACGTAGACTCTCGCTGGCATGGCCCTCCTCCGAGCCAGCTCTCTCTGGCTCTACAACAGTCTTTGGCCAAAGATTTGATGAAGGCCAAGAATGGTCAGGTTCAACAGGGAGGACTGGCGTTCTGCCTCCTACAGGCCATAGCAGCACTGCTTACCTCTCCTCATGCAGGGCCTAAAGTGATGTCTATGCATCGTAACCACGCTCTTTCATGTCCACTAATGCGCCAGCTTCACCTCTACCAGGTACAGTCAATGTTTTTCTAATTAGAAAGTGTTAAGATAAAGCTTAGTCATAATAATTAAACACTTTTTTCTTTTTCAGCGTCTGGTCTCCCAGGACATTGCCTTTTCATCACTGTTTCTCAAAGTCATTGTTGAGATGTTGATCTGGCTGGACAATCCCACTGTGGAACCAGGCCCTCTGAAGACTCTGCTCAAGTCTTATGCTGGACAGAACTCTCACAAACACATGCACACTGATGGTAACATTATTACAGTATTTTGAATTTAATATATATGTGTTGACTACAAATAAATCCTCCATTTTCCCGAAGTGCGTACAGGTTTTCTGCACCTCGCGGAAGCTTTGGCTTATCGAAGGGAAACTGAGGTACCAGTCAGAGCTATCATTGCAATGCTAAAGACTGGAGAGAGATGTAATGCAGAGGCTGAGCTTGTTGGCAAAGGTATTATTATTAGTCAGTTTCTGAACTTACAACTTCAAAAGTGCCTCAGTTGTTACTCTTATTTTTATGCATATTAACAGTGCTAAAAGGGCTGATGGAGGTGAAGTCACCGTACTTAGAAGAGCTGTTGTCCTTGCTGATGACTGTTGGTACGCAGAGTGGTACAGCGGGGCCCGTTGCCATGGTGATCTCACTGTTGCTTCAAGAAAGTGAGGAGCGAGCCGTAAAAAAGGAGCCCGATTCTAACAAGTGAGCGCTACATTTCTATTTCCTTCTCAAGTCATGCACGGAGCAGGTTTATTTGACACAACTAAATGACAAACATGGCTGCCTGTGACAAAAAAATAACAAAACCCCGCTTCATGTCTGCAGCCTTGTACTGTACGATTGGATTTGCTTCAGAAAGGTTTAATTGGTTTTGGGGTTTTACCTTCGCTTCTCAGATTGGTTTTACTGTGAAAATCAATGGTTTCTTTCCTTATTTTGAATTGACTGCAACTTTTGACGCCTTGGCAGCTGTCTTGTAAAAGTTATATACCGTCCAACTATGGTTTGGATCAATGTTTACAGATTGAACATCCTGGTTTAGACCAAAGAAGAGCTAAGTTCTCTCTATAATACATTTTCTATATTGTGAAACTTTTATATACTTTATGTGTTGTGTCAGTTGCAGGGCTGGGACAATATACAATCATATTTTTTATTGCAAAAAAAAATCCGCAATTTTTATCATTGTGATAATCTTCATTTATTTAATCTCAGTGCCCTTGTGGCCTTTCTTTTAACTAGTACACATTGTTAATTAATTATCACAATATTATGATTAATTACAATTATTATGGCCAAGATAATCGTGAAATTTTTTTTAATTCTCCCATGTCTATTCAGCTGTTTTTTTTGTCTTATCTCATTAATATTTGTGTGTGTCTATCCCTGCTACTAACAGGACATTGTCTATGGCTTACCCTCTTTAAGGCCCATAGTTGCTGGAATAATGAATGAATTGTGTGTCCCTTTGTGTTTGATTCCAAATAGCTCTGAGATAATAAAGTCTGGACTAAACTCTGGACTCTTGGTGGACTGGCTCGAGCATCTTGACCCTGAAGTGACTTCAGTTTGTCCAGATCTTCAACAGAAACTGCTGTTTGCTCTCAACAAGGTAACACCAGTATCACTGTAAAATAGACTTAAAGGGCACAGGATTTCTTTTAATTCATACTAGGGCTGCACAATATTATTATAAAAAACACTCATAATGCTATAACTAACTATCTGACTTTACAATTCAGTGAGTCTTCAAAGAACAAATCTGGGGCCAAATCTCATAAACCAGAGCGAAACCAGAACAAATCCAGGACTATAATGAAGACCAAATCAAGTCCCTAACAGTTATTACATCATGCATTACATAAAGTCTCTTGTCACACGGTTATTGTGTTTGTCGATATTGCGTTAATGATAAATTTGCCATATATTATGCAGCCCTTTTTCCTACTTTTTAATATTTTGTATTTTATTTTATGTTGTATCTTGGCTAGGCACGTGGCACCCCGGCTTACAGACCCTATCTCCTAGCCCTACTCACTCATCAGTCCAACTGGTCCACCCTCCTGCAGTGCATCAGTGCTCTCCTCAGCCAGCAGCGAGACCACAAGTACAGCCTTTAAAACCCTTTCTCAACCATTGTCTTTTGTAATAAAATAGATTAACATAATTCCTTATACATATAACTCACTGATGATTTTTCCTCTATTCTAAATGAGAGTTCAGATTAAGAGTGTATGAATATATAGTGGATTATATTCATATATTTTTTTCTAGACTGGACCCATCGCCAGCCCTGGATTTTCTCTGGGCTTGTAGCCACATCCCACGTATCTGGCAAGGGCGAGACCAGAAGATCCCGCAGGTAAGGTTCAAAAGGCAAATGTTAAATGTTTTTTAACCGGTGTGATGACTAAATGAGTTATTGGGGTGAATGAAGCTTTCTTTAGATCAAACCCTTATGCGCACCTGACATTTTTGCAGTTGAACTTGAAGGTACCATTATGATAAAGTCTTTTAGTTGCTTTCCTCTGCTGTAGGAAGAGGTCCGTAGATGAAAAAAAAAAGTCAAAGTTGCATTGTTCCTGTTTAAAATTCTATACCTTTTCACTTTTAAGTATACTACAATGTGTAAGCCTCTTTTTGCAGAAGAAGACGGAGAAGTTTGTGCTGAGACTTACCTCTGAGGAGCTGAACAGTTTAGTGGATATGATCTTGTCCGAGTCGGAGCTGAACACTCACAACTCGATCCTCGACGATAAAACGACAGCAGAGCAGACCTCCAACTCTCTCATCCAGTCCAGACTGCCTCTGCTGCATTCATACTGTAACGAAGATCTAGAGAATATCAAAAAAGTGTCAGAGTACCTCATCAGCTGCACCAAGAAGCGCGATGACAGGTGAGTTGATGTTTCTAAACTGTACATTTCAAGATACTACAGGAACATTGGAAAAACATATAATATACAGAAATATTGTTGTTACTGGCATCAACATGAGCAAATATTGATACAAAGAGAAGTGTGGGTGTCTTGTGTGTTACAGTAGATTAGCTATAGCTTAGATTTAGTTTTATGTCAGATTTTGCCATACTTTTAGTGTGTTTTAGCGGGAACTGTTAATATATGTATATGATATGGCCAATGGTTTCTCATTACAATGTGTTCAAAATTGACTAGCTTTTTAAAATTCTTTTAATGTGATCCCTTAGTCTTGAGAAGGGTTAGTTATGCATTTACATAACGCTCTACGCTCATACTCTCTCTGTATTGTTCTTCATAATTAGCACAAATGGTAAAAGCATTTCTTTATATTTATTTATATATATATATATACTCCATATGATACGCGTTGACCAAATCGCAGATGAAATGCAGATGAACTTTTCCGCCTTCCTCTGTCAGCCGCGCGGATGCTGCAGCAGACCGGGGAAAAACTCGATAATTAGGGTCTATTGGTGTGAAATTAAAACCAGCAGAAGTCGTCGTAGTGTAGACCGTGATCTCTTTAAAAGCTCAGTGTATTATAATGAAGCTGAGAGAGGATTAAGGATGAGGCTCTAAACTTGGCTGTGTTGTGAATTCCTGTCAAAAGATCAGGAACTGCAACTCTTTGTGGAGGCCATACTCTGCGCTTTCATGAATGTGTCTCTAGTTATTAAACTGCTTTAATGAGGAAACTCTGGCCAAGGTCAGGCAAAATTAGATCCCCGAATTACTGTATTTTTTAAGCACGGATAAGCTCACTGGTAGAATGAACGCTATAGTGAAAATACCATGTTGAAAGTAAAGGCCTTGTGGTGAATAAACATGACTGCATTTAGCTTTCTTCGTGGCTAAGGCTTGTTGTCAGATTAGGGGCTGTTTATTCCAATTACACCCATCTTTTTAATGGGAGCCTCTTTGGTCTCGATCAAGGTCGCTGTGATTTGCCTAATGCATAGCTGTAATAAACTCACTTTGGGCTTCAGTATTTGAGCCTGACAAGAGCATTAGTCCATAAGAGGATTTGGTAACATGATGAGGTGAAGTCAAATGGCTTAAAATCTAGTTGTTTGCTCAGTTTTGTATTGTAGCAAATGTAATACTAATTGTAGCAGTGGTTCTCAAACTGTGGTATGGGTACTACTGGTGGTACTCATTTATACCTGGTTTAGTCTGTGTTTAAGTAATGGTTCAACCTTGTTTTAGACCTAATTGATTTAATACTGGTTTATTCCTGACATAGTCCTCATTTAGTCCTAGTTTAGTTCTGGTTCAAACTTAATTTAGACCTGGTTTAGTTTAGTCCTGATTCAGGCTACTTTCAGTTCAATAAAATTGTACTTATTTTAACAGTGAAATGAACAGGCGATGCCAGAACTTGCTGCTGCAAATCTACCTACACTTTCCTGAGGTCATTCAACACGTGAGTCTGCCTGAGGGCACGTTCAGCAGTGGAGGCACGGCAGACGGGAGCAGCTGCAAGGTAAACGCCACAGAACACTTTAATATTTGTCCAAACAGAGAGCCTGTACCGTACTATATTGTATTGTTTTTGTTTGTATTTCTCAGCTTGACGTGTTGGTACATCGTTTGGTCACACTGCTCGCTGATACTGGAGATTCAAAGTCTGCTGAAGGCCGTGCCTCTGATGCTAATCTCGCATGTCGGAAAATGGCCGTTTCACACCCTGTGCTTTTGCTCAGGTGAAATTCTTTGTGTTTTGGTAATTGGTAATTCTATCATTTCAGAGTTTAACTATTTTTTTAAAAATATATATATATCCAGACACTTGCCGATGATCGCTGGTCTGTTGCACGGCCGTATTCACCTGAATGTTCACGAGTTTCGACAACAAAACCACATGGCGTTCTTCAGTAATGTGCTGGCCATCCTGGAGCTGCTGCAACCTCTGGTTTTCCACAGCAACCACCAGAGGGCGCTTCAGGACTGTCTTCTGTCTTTTATGAAAGTCCTTCAGGTGGTTTACTCGCATAATCTGACCACCAGGGTTTTGAGCACTTTATATTTTTACTAACCTTTTTATTTTTTTTTACCTTCATACAGAACTTGCAGAACTTCCAGAGGTCTCGCTGTCCCTTAGTCTTCATCAACAAGTTTCTACAGTTCACTCAGAAATACATTACCCATGATGCTGCTGCAGCCATTCCTTATCTTCAGAAACACTCAGACATCTTGCAGTAAGTCTGCTGGACAAGCCTATTTCTTAAATTGTACATTTCTGTCACTGGCCACTTTTGTAGGTAGACAATGTACCTAATAAATGGCCCATCAGCTTCAGGTTTTGACATTTTGTGCATTGAAAGATCTGCAGAGCATGGTTGTATAAGGGTTATTCAAACATCTCAAGCCAGTATGTGCATTCTTTTCTGATCCTATGGTATTTTTGCCCACAGAAGTTGCACGATACTATTTTCTTTAAACAGTTATTTGAATCACTAAATGCAATAATTGAGACTTATTAGCTGTCGGTCAAGAGAATAGGTGAACCCAAAAAATTCCAGTGAATGTAAATTGATTCTGTTCCTCTTCCTGTAGAGCTCTATGCGCTGAAAACCCAGACCTGGTCCAGCTAAAGTCCTTGTTAGCTGGACTGACTTTACCAGTGAAGAGCTCTTCGTCTGAGGTCACTGCAGAGGAGCGAGACGGTGCGTAAACTCATTGCCTCATGCCTTTTCTAAAGATATTCACTTTGAAAATGCATATGTTTGTTTTCTTATAGATGATGTTGGACCTGGCTCTTTGCCTTTAGTGAATATATCTGCCTCAGTGTCTATTAGTGCTGCTGACATGACCATGTTCCTGAAGAAAATGTCCAGAGGAGAAGCTGTCGAAGGTAACCACTTACACCATATTTCTTCTCCATTAGCACATTTGCTTTATATCTCAACAATTTTACAATGTACAATACGAGTCAAAGGTTTGAAAACACGCCATCATTTCAATGTAAAAATGTGTTCTAACTTGTACTGTTTTCTGTGAACATTCTTGTAAATTGAAAAATCACTATAAGTGCTTCAAATTACAGTTGTTTAAATGTCAGTACCATGCTAAATAATACATTTGAAATTGTTACTTTTAGTTCGCCAATAGTTAACTAGTGCCATTGTTCAGAATGTGTCCAAACCAGTATTGTATGTATTCCTGTTGAAAATGTATATTCAATTATATAAAAATGCATTAGTTTGAAAAATATAATTATATATAATAAATACATTTATATTAGAAAAATTAAGCTAAACCAGGTGAACATAGTTACTAACTGTAAAAATACATGTAACATCCTAGTAATTCAATAGATAAATCACTAACCCTCAGAAACCCTATTTTTTATTACATTAATTCAGCTAAATGACTAACATAAAGTTGATTTTCTGTAGATGTGTTGGAGGTGTTGACAGAAGTGGATGAGAAGTCTAGAAGAAGCCCAGAGATCATCCAGTATTTCATTGTGCGTAAACCTTAGACTTACAGAAGACCAAGTGTTGATTTTATGCGTAACACGGTCTTCGTTATTGTTTATAGAACGACCTGCAAAGACTCATGGCTTCGTCTGAAGAGCTGTGTCGAAATATGGCCTTTAATCTGGCATTACGATGTATCCAGAACAACCCCAGGTAACTATATACAGGTTTGAGATGCGACTGTTTTAGGTCGGTTTGAAGACATGCTGTTTGGGAAGTACAAGACAATAATGATATATATAATAAAAGCATTGTTACACACTACTGAGGCTACTTTAGAACTTCCTATAGTAACACGTTCTCCACATTTCACAATCTAACAGTTTGTTTTTTCCGCTGTAGCCTAGCAACCGACTTTCTGCCGACTTTCATGTACTGTATGGGCAGTGGTAACTTCGACGTGATACAGACAGCTCTCAGAAATCTTCCAGAATATGTGCTTCTTTGTCAAGGTAAGACAATTTTCAGTGTTTAACAATATACATAATAATTCAATATATCTGTTAGTAATTTAGTTTACTTTTTCCCCTCCAGAACATGCGGACATCTTGCTTCACAAAGCGTTTCTAGTGGGTATCTATGGACAAATTGACACAAGTTCAATGATTTCTGAATCTATGAAGGTCCTGCACATGGAGGCCACAACATAAAACCCCACTCAAAAGTCTTAATATTGTTTTTTTTTTAAAATCAGATTATTTCTACATTGCTATTTTCATTGCTCTACTTTTATTAGAGATTAAAACAATGCTGCAGTGAGGCCTCTCTTGAAAAACATTGAAAGAAAACACTTTTTTTGTTGTCATTAAAGGCTATCATTGCATCCTGCATATACACATTTTGTAAACACCCCCATTGACCATTAACCCGTCATTAACCCACCTGGATGTGAAATAAAAAATCAAATGAAACTACTTGACATGCTGTTTTTTGTTTTAATACTGCAACTGGATGGTTGTCAGTTTAAATCCCGCATAGTGGCGCAGTGGGTAAGCATTCGTCCTGCAACCAGAGGGTCGCCGGTTTGAATCCCTGCCCGAGCATAAACTGTTGTGTGCCTTGGCAAGACACTTAACCCACCTTGCCTATGAATAAATGTGATTGGTGTTTGATGGTGGTCAAAGGGCCTGTAGGCGCAGATTGGCAGCCAAGCTTCCATCAGACTGCCCCAGGGCAGCTGTGGCTACACAAGTAGCTTACCACCTCTAGTGTGTGGAATGAATGAATCTTTGAGTGTCCTGAAAAGTGAGGCATAAAAGTGATGCATTATTATTATACTGTTGTGTCTCTGGGCAAGACCCTTTACCAAGACAACAATCCAAAAGTTTGGACACACCTTCTCATTCATTGAGTTCCATTTCTTTTCATGACTATTGACATTGTAGATTCACACTGAAGGCATCAAAACTATGAATTAACACATGTGGAAATATGTACTTAACAAAAAACAAAAAAAATTCTAGTTTCTTCAAAGTAGCACCTTTTGCTCTGATTACTGCTTTGCACACACTCTGCATTCTCTTGATGAGCTTCAAGAGGTAGTCACCTGAAATGGTGTTCACTTCACAGGTGAGTCCTGTCAGGGTTAATAAGTGGGATTTCT
>JAVQKC010149365.1:0-26496 GCA_036025475.1 Philypnodon macrostomus | reverse complement strand
CCCCTCCCCTGCTGCTAATGTAGAATGACTCATAGCATTACTTGTTTTTTTTTAACCCCCCCACACACACACCCACACACCCACACACACACACACACACACACACACACACTAGTTCCTCCTCCTCTTGCCACCCATCCTGCAACAAAAGGCTTTGGATGTATGGCACCGACACCCTTAAAGCCCTGGGGACTCGGCTCAGCCTTGCCTCTACTCTGCGCTTTTGGGGCCACCCCTTCCGTCCCTTTTTAAACACAGGTAGAGCAGGCGTGGAACCAGACGGCCAACAGCAGGGGCCTAGGCCCCGCCTGCACTATCGTACACACAGTGCTGGTGTCAAACTGTTGTGCCTGTTTGCTTGTTGTGCACACAAACTGCTATTACAAAATCCCTGTTCTTAATAAATTGGCTAATGGCTTATGTCTTTTTTAAATTACTAAAATTTACTATATAATTAACTAACTACACACATTATGAAAATATGTAATTTGGCATCATAATACTGCTTTTATTAAGAGAAAATGAATTTGTAATGTTACATCTAACTTACAAAATATCAAGCTGTGTGTTATACAAGTTGAACTTCCTCCCTTATCCCCTCATCTATTTTGCAGTTTTTGCATTCATATTTGACATCTGTCTATTTGTAATAGATTAAATAAAATCATATTAAAGTCTAGTTTATTCTTATTTACAGTAGATTCAACAAGCCCTTGTTTTGTATTTTCATTTTAGTAAAGTGTTATGTTTACATCTAGATTTTTTGACATAGGATTTCCTAAAAATAATTTGCATTGAATTGACAAAATGTATTCCCATATTACCAGGACTAAAATACTATTATTGTTGTTATTGTATTTATTTATTTAAAAAGAGACCATGTACAATGATAACATAAATGTTGCCATTTGATGCATTGTACCAGAATTGACATCTGCAGTCCCTTTAGCAGGGCACAATTCATATCAACCCCATGTCACATTCATACAGATAAAACAGCCAACTTACACACACTATACAGTACTGAGCTGTAATTATTGGTCTTCACAAAAGGTTAGTGTCCAACAGTCAAACAGTCAAACGGTGATGACCTCGGAGCTTGCCCTTTCTAGGTGGGACTGCTTTGTCAGAGAAACGACATGTTTATGGTGATTGTTGTGGTTTTGCTGCCTGTAGTAGGGGTGTAAAAACCTGTCTGTCTGCTTTTAGTGATTAGCATCAAGCTAGCCATTCCATCTGTTCCCCCTAGCCCTGTTTAATTAATGAACTTTCTTCCTCCGCCCCGTTGCCAGCCAGTGCAGCACTGAGGCAGAAGCTGTTAGGCCTCTCCTTATCCAAATGGATGTTCTTACCCTCCACACCGCCCCTTCCTCAATGGGTGCGTTCTTATTGATTAGTTATGTTTTTGTTTTCGCCCCTCTTTTGTCTCAGTGTTCTTGAAGAGAGGGTTAATGAGCTTTCCTGACAGGCTCTAATACTCAGAATCTAGTCATAAATGATTTTGTTGTATTTTCTTTTAGAATTGGAAAAGAAACCAAGTGCCACTTTCTTTTCATTAATGAGTATAGACATATAAAAAAAAATCAGCTGCCTTAACTCTATCCTGCAATATCCATAAAACTTTGGTTATGCCTTCTTCCACCACAATCTGCCCTATCTCTTCCTCCTCTCAGTGTCTCCCGGTACAAGGGAGTGGACAGCTCTTTGTCCGCCTAAAGCTGCCCTCTTTTGTTTGCGCGGCCTTTTTTATCCTTTGCTAATCGCCACAGTCGTGTGCCTGAGTTGGACCCCATATTTCACGCTCGGCTCTCTTTTGTTTGACACACCGCCCCTGATAAGAATTCCAATTCTAGGGCCTCTCAGATATTGAAATCCAACAGCGGCTAGAAAGAACCTTCAATCATCCATTATCTGTGCTCCAGTGATTACCATTCAATCTCTCTGGACCCAGACTTCTCTTCACTAACGCAGGAGTGGAGCTCATCCCTGCATTCCCTTTAACACCTCTGTCACATCCTGGCATATACATAGATATTTCTGACGTCAACTTAATGCAGCTTCATATTGAACACTACTGGGAAATGTCAGGGAAATGTCACTCATGGTTCTTCACTCAAATCATCTTGAGTCTGAGTTCGACCTCTGTGCAGACATGTTATGACATTATTAGTAGTCTTTGTCCCTAAATGGCCATTTTAAATTTTGGTCTACTCTAGAGGCAAGGTTTCCCCTTTTTAAGTAAGAATAGATTGCATTTAATGTCATTGATTTGAGGAGGAATTAGTTGATTATGTATAAGTTGCTCAATAATGCCTCTGTAATAGTTCAAAGGCTGTGTCTGCTCCTGTGCTGGCCTGAGACCATTGTTCTCTTTTAAAGGGTGTCCTTGTACCTCTCAGCATTTGCATTTTAGCACTAAATGGAATTTTTACCATTGATAGACAGGGCAAGTCAAACAAAGATACAACAAACATTAAAGATTTGTTGCTTTGCATTGTGAGCCCCGTCATACTGCCTTTGATGTGTTAACTAATTATTTAATTAAGTAGTGCTAATGGATGAAAGAGACCTAGTGAAAAGTAAATAAAGCATGAATTCTGCTTTGGCAGTTATGAGATAATGTTACAATAATTGCATACATTTTTAAAACCGTTATTAAATTCATCATTAGCATTAAATGTGTTTCTGAATTATCTATTTCACTCAGATTGTTGAAATAGAGGAGAAGCTTTTCAATACAGACGTCCACTTATCCCCACACTAAATTTAGAAACACTGCAGCTCTCGGTACCTTTGTTTAGTGTAGAGTACACATCTTCATTAGTTATGTATAACCTCTAATTACTATTGATGAGGCTCTAGCTGATTTGGGTACAAATCTATAGCTTTTGTTATTCTAATGAGTGTTATTTACCCTCAGATCTTCAAGCCAGAGGGCTTCGGAATGGGCTTTGTGCAGATATAGCGAGGGCTGCTCTAGCTACACCCACTTGTTTTTGTATCTGACGACTCAATGCCCCCCTCTCCCCACCCGTCCAACGCTGGCTGTCCTGTCTGAGTGGATGTATAGCACTTCCTGCTCCTCCATCTGTTTTCATCCACCCATGAAAAGGTCCATTATAATCTGCAAGATGCACAGTTGCCACGCTGGGAGCTTGGCTTGAACTAACCATGAAGTGCACTGAACTTAGAAATCCAAAAGCACCTCACTCTGTTTCTCAAGTTAATTTTGGATGACTGTCTGCTCCGTCTGAGATATTTAATTTGATGGATTTTTATAACAATACCTTCAGTCTCCCTTTAGCCTATAAAGGCTTCCACTGTGAATGCAGCTCAGTGTATAGCCCTGGATGATGGCAGGCTCCTGATTAACCCTGGAGTGACTAGCTAATGTCATTGAAGGAGGGCCACCTGGCTGTAAGATTGTACAGTCAGCTGCCACTGAAGGGCCAGAATAGGAGACGACCAGGTGTTGGGCTCCAGCCCCCCTAATTGTTGCCATGTAATAGCCTGCTTGACTGCACAATATAGCCTAGGGGTGAGGATTAGCAAAAAGCTGTTGCCAACACAGAAGTCCATTTTCTTTTTTGCCCAAGGTTTTGTCTGTGGGTTTATGTCCATGGATCTTTGTGTATGTTCATGCATACATCTCAAGTCCTTGTCCTCCCTTTCCATTACTTTATAACAGGTAGAATAGAGCACTGTATATCGTTGGCTTTTCCCCGAGCTGCCTTGACAAAGTTTTGTTTCAAAATGTATACCACAATAAGTTTGGTTGTTTATGCAGCAATATAAGGTAAATATGACATGGTACATAAATATTCTGCTTTTTATTGATCATTGTAAGGCGCATACACATCTGAAACCTTTAATATACTTGTCAGAATCTTGGTCTAATCTATTCACCATTATATATCACCATTGCTTAATTTGACTCTCTTAAGCATTTATTTTAATATATTAATTTATTTTAATTAGATTGGCATTACCTAGATATGCCCAGAATCTGTAGATGAGAAGAAATGAAATCGCTCAAGTAACTATCCTTTTTCCCCCCAACTCTGATCCTATGTAACCTGGTGCTAATCATTATCATTGCCTGGCATTTTGCATTAGGACAGGCAGCCTAATTGGCCTAATGAACCCTTCATAGAGAGGGCAATGAGAGAACAAGAGACTTTATCTGCCACATGTTTTGGCTGAGAGGTGGCTAGACGTGCTTGCCCTTAACGCATTGCAGATATTCTATTGCCACATGCCGCAAACATCATTAAAATTGCAAAAGCCTTTATTCATTGAGTTTTAATATTTCATCAATGCTTGTCTAAGGTGTTATCTAGGGGTTAAAATCAGTGCTATTTGGCCTCACAAGAGTTGGCACACATGTCTCGCAATTAAAGTGTCAGTGCTGGTTTTCTAGATGTGTCAAATGGATTCTTTATTTTCTGTTCTACTTTACAAATATGCAGAAATTAGATTTAAAATGACCTCTTTGTATGAGGCTGGAGAAAGAAGAAAAGTGAAATGTGTGACTAATCAGATGGCCTAGTCTTCCTTTCTATTAGATTTTTTTATTAAAAGTTCAAGTTGTGGCCAAATAGGTATCGAGTTTTATTGTGCTGATTCTGACATGATACATATTTTTGGAGTCTGTATGATACACACCTTTTGTCCTGACCTAATACAGTGAGAGGCTGAAGCATTCATGTCACACTGGCCATCATCACAGACAAAGGGCACCTTTAGAAAACTCCTGCTGCTGTCACACAAGTGTATCTGTTCATCTTCATCAGCATCAGCCTTTTGTAGCTCATCTTATTATGACTTTCTGTTAATGCACGACTGAGGTCTGTGTGACTGTGTGGCCATAATGGGCCTGTGTTTGATTAATCATGTCGATCCATTGTGTTTCAGATCTAAAGCAGCTCTGTCAGGACTCATCAGTGAAGCCAGGCGTCTTTTCAAAAAGCGACTGGTTACAGGTTTAGCTCAGTTGAATGCTCAGACTCACTGCGCTTGGGTGACAGTTATTTTTGTTGTGACCTGCAATCTGACATTGAATTATCATGACTTTTTGATTATTTTGTTCACACTAAACATGATAGACATCTTTAGCAATATATGTATTTAATAATTGGTTGAAATGTCCTGGATCTAAGGATCTTAGGGGCTGAGACTGACTTTTGTTGTAGGTGCTCATCTTATGATTTGTAGTTGTACAAAAATCAATTTTTACTGTTCCCTAGAGGAGAGGTGGGCTGCCAGAGACTTGGCGGTCTTGAGAAAATGGGCCACTGGTTCCTGCGATCAGCTCATAAATAACCCCTCATGCCAACCTGCAGACATCAGTTTTTTGTTGCAGCTGTTTCAAACCTGTGAAATCACTGATGGGCAGTGATGATGTCACAGGTTAGGAGTGATGTCACAGCCATAACTCCCAGTCCTGCCGCCTGATACCAGATGGACGGTGTGGAGGTTGGAGCTTAGAAGCTCTTGCTGTGGGAAAGTCACCCCTCTAGAGGTGTCATTAACCTGGGCTTACTGTTTGACCCAGCTCCTTTGGGGCTGCTGAGCTCCAGTTTCCTGGACCAGCTCCTAATTAGACTACTTGTTAAAACTCTGTGCAACCAGCTATTCCTCCTGAGCATCTTCTGTTGTGTACGGTATGTATATGCACACCAGCACAAACACCTCTACTCATAATAATGCTTTTGTGACTCTGACACATTCTGGCATTTTCTACCCTGGTGTCATTTTTATGGCCAAAAGCTGTTTAATGAGACACCAAGTTTGAGTGGCTGCTATATAAAATGTTTTTGGGACATGCCATACACTATACAATCACCCTGCAGCCTGGTATCTGTCATACACACTTTCACTTTATCTGTCTCAATCTGTTGTTTCTTCCCACATTGCCATTATTCCCCCAGCCAGCTTTATTGCCACATTCACTCTCTCTGTTTCCGATCTTTCTTTCCCCGGCGTCTCTCCATCTAAATGTCTCTGTCCCATAATCACCTGACACCTCCAAGGGCCTCTGCTGAGACGAGCTTCACACCTCTGGCCTCGCTGTGACAACAGGTACCACTGGCACTCACCGCCCGGCCTCCCTCCAATCAACACCTGCTTCGCTTTATCCTTTTCTTCACTCTCACTGCATCCCAGCCTTTTCCTTTCAGATGCTGGTGCACATCTTCATGTTTCCCTACACTAATCATTTTGTCTGCCTTTTCCCACCTTTCTTTTTGGTTCATCATCCAAGAAGTTTTTCCTCCATACCATGAAAGTAGTACACCTAAGATTATAGAAAATGGTCATTATACTGTAGGTCTCTGTGTTATTAAAGATAGGATAAATTTAGAAAGATAACTGCTTTTTAAACTGCTTACCATGGTACTATAGCAACAATACACACCCCGGTGTCCCCCACCCTTTCCTCTTAACAGGCCAATTATGTGACTGCTGGGAGTCAATGGAGCCGCAAGCTACTCCTGAGCTTCTCTTCTCACCAAGGTCAAGCTGATTGGCACAGGTTAATGGGCAGATGTGAGGCTAAAAGAGGAGGGGGTCAAGCACCTAGAGGCCCCCTCCACCTCATCTTTAAACTGTCCCACTTCACCACAAGAGCCCCTATTACTCTAGCCCCTAGTACTTCCACAAACTGGATTAACCTTGGCGCTATCCATAGAGGGTGCAAGTTTTTATTACCAATTTACAGTAACAGCAGTTTTTCTTATCATTAATTATTTCATTGTTGTAGTCACTTTGTCACGGGGTTATTAGACCAGGAACAGGTACATCTATAACACAGATGCTAAACTGGCACCTGCCGTCTTTGGCATTATCAGTGGACAGAAGCACAGATTAAACCATGAAATGCCATTATGGCGAGCCTTAAACCCCATCTAATTCTGATAACACTAATCTGGGATCCACTTCCCTTTCTCTCCTTATTAAAAGATTATTGCTCCATGTTTCTCACTTAGATTGGGTATGGGGAAAAAATGTATAGCACAAAATATATATATTTTTTAATGCTTTCAAGTTTTTTGACACCAAACTAGATACAAAAAAACAAATTCCTTGCCAAAGCTTTGTTTGCAATGGAAACGGCAATTAAATTCTAAAGAGGAGAAAATTCTGGTATACGTATAGCAATATCCTGTTGAGAAAAATGTGTGTTTTTTTCCATAAAATTTACATACAGCATCTGCGCCAATTTGTTACATTTAGGGACCGTTATGCAGTGGTCACTGTTGATGTGGAGCACTTTGTAAAGCAGGGGGCTGAAGAAGTGAAAAGTCAGGATGCTTTTCTCCAGAGAGACAACAGTTCAAAGGTCAGCATTGACTCTTCACTTGTGTGTTTTGTGGCTGATGTATGCACAGTGCCACAATGTGTGAGCATGTGTATGCGTCTTCATGCTCTGAGTAGGGTGACACATTGCACAAAATGGATCCCAGTGGACGGGCATTCTTTGGACAGGTCCCTGTGGACAGAGTAAAAAAAGAGGATGATGATGATGAGGGTTGGTGGCGGTTGGCCGATGGGATCCAGCAGCCTGCTAATGAAGAGCCATCGGAGGCCTCCATTCACCTTGAACATGGGCCACTGCAGCTGCCCTGACCTTGGCTTTGATCCACAAAGATGCTTGACCCCCACCATTCCCCAAGAGTCCCCCTCCCACCATCTGGACAGCATACATGCATATGTATACATACGTGCACAGCACACACCCATAGATGCATATGCATGTACCCGTTTGCTGACCCATATGCCCAAGGACATATGCCATCACAGGTATGGGACTGATGGATAGAAGCTTTTAGCAGTGATTCTACACTATGGGTACACAGATGCTAATGCAGCAAAGTTATGGAAAAGTAAAAACAAAAAACAGATTTTTCTACCCTACATATGTTGCTGTTGTCTGCTTGTATTTTGAGGTTGTTTTAAATTCATTTGTTGCTGAAACCGTATTTTCTTGTTGTCATGCTCTAAAGACATTACATTGGTTTCCTCTCATCTCCCTAATAGGAATTCAACCACTCGGAACCCAATAGCTTCCTTGGAAATTCCCAAAGTGGTTGAATACACGCTTCACTCACATGATACTCTTGCTTGGATGGCTCAGTTGTAAATTACAGTTATGACAGTTATAGCCTGTGCTGAGCTTTTTTAGAATCTTCATCTCACTAATGCATTTTCTCAGGTTTGAGCCTTTTCTGTTTAGCTGTAGGTCTGTCACCAACCTGAAGCATCACCCTAAAAGCTGGTCCATCCTGGTGTCCATGACAAGTCTTTTGTGTGTTTACTGCATTATAACTCAGGGATGTCAGGGATACGGCTCGCGGGCCAAATCCGGCCCCTGAGACGTTTTTATTCGGCACGTGAGACAATTTTTTATTTTATATATTTCAATCATTATAACCACTTTAACGATTTTACATACTATATTCTGATATAAATAAGCAGAGAAAACGTGTCGTGTGACAGTTTAGCTACAGGTCTGGGAATAAAACACGAGTTATAGAAAGGCAGGGTGTTTATTTTTATTAATGATCATTTAATGGATATACTGGAAGCTTGTGATCTTCTGGCGTAACATTTTTAAGACATGCTGCTGTCATAAATAGGTATAAAAGGTATTAGGCCTGCCTAGAGTATTATCATGAAATAGTCAAATCTGCACCTGTTTAAATGTTAAAATGTAAAAACAATGTCTTTATGATGTTTACAAACTATATTACAGTGATCAGTGTGTGCCCACAAAGTACTAGGCTTACATGATACAGTTTGAATATAAGTAATAATACTGGGCTAATGTTTTTAATCTTATAGTCCTTACTTGTTGCCCTGATTGTTGAATTTTGGCCCGCACTATAAAACTATGACATCACTGGTGTAAATGAAGGCAGTGCCTATGGTTTAGTGAAACCACTTAAATTATGATAACGAATGCTAAAGTAAGCAGACTTTAGCACCATTTTTACAGCAACAATATTTAATATTTACTCAAGTTATCTAAGGCTTTTATTTTCAGTAATCCCTCATATTCCTTCTATTGTTCTCCCTCTCAATTCTCTCTGGCTGCTTTTCATTTATTTAGTCTCTTTTATAATTCAGTGCTATCCCCATTTTATTCTTTAAATGTTTTTTTCTCTCTCTTTAATCCATTTGTCTGACTTGGTAAGAAGGCAGAGGAAGGAAGTGTTGGGAAGCAGCGTGTGTTTGAGTCAGAGAACGCCTGCTCCAGCTGGAGTCAATATTTGCTTTAGGAATCTCAATAACAGGCCTCCAGTCATCTGCATCTCTGATAATGGACAGCCATATGGCTCTGTTGACCCATGCTGTGCTAAGGGTTTCTCACCCTTGCATCTATCACTAACTTACTCTTAATTTTTCTTATTCGACCCTATTTTTTATTCCCTTACAATTATAATGCATTTGGTCTCATATTGTTCTGCCTCACATCCCTAAAACCATGGATATGACCAATCAAGCCGAGCGGTGACCCAGGTTGCTATGGCAGCAGAGCCTGGGATGCTCACTTTTTTCCAACACTGTTTTAAGCGACAGTAAACAATGACATTGCATGTCTGGCAAGCACTATGGGATAGTTATGGAGGTCACATCACAGTCATTTTATCTTGTCAACTTTGACCCTAATGTTGTCAAATTCAAAAAAACATTTTTACTTCAACATAGCAGAGTAAAATGCCGATTTGTGAATTGTTTTGTAAATAATCTGCTTTCGGTCATAGGCTCATTTAACTATGATCACTACTAGATACACTGTATACGGCTGCATAAAGCAGGACCCTTTGTCAATTGTATGTGTTTTTGTCTCACTGACCTCAGTCCAACTCAGTCCAACTCAGTCCAACTCAGTCCATCCATGTGAACAGCTTGTTCAGCCTACCCTCTGGTGTGTCCCGGCTCAGGTGCCTGTCACCCCCACTTCTCCACGCTTCTCTCAAAGCCATTGGTCATGGCTTACTTGGCCCCTGCTGTGGCGGCATGTGCCCACAGCAGGCCACCTGCCCAGTCACTGTCTTGTCCTATCTATCTAACCCAGACAAGAGCCTCTCAGCCTGGTCCAGCCTATCTCAGTGCAGTCTGGGTGAGCCTTGGCCTCAGCACCAGCCCCATGCCACTCCTCCCTGGCAATCAAAATGATACATGGATGGGTTTAGTGTTGAGTGTCTTATTAGTTGGTGTCCAGAATATGGTCATAGGTGATTCTTATCAAGTACACACCAGAAACCGGAAAGAAATATTCAAATAAAATACTTACATTTTTACATTATTTTCTACCTTTCTTTTTACACTTTTCTGCAATATGGCAGACATATCGACTCTAGCTGTAATGATAACATAATATATATCCATCATTACGCAGCAGCATTACTTATTTCCTTATTTATTTGGTTGCATCTCATGTTATATTCAGCCATCTATCCTGCCTGTGCTCCAGTCACTGTTCATCACTCTGAATTTCAAATGGCTCCAATTTTCCCCCTGATGGCACGGAGAAGTGGCAGGCAGCACATCGGGGATGGTGGTCTTAGACATGCAGCCGGCAGCAGGGCTTCTATTAGAGCGGATAGAGGGATGAGAAAGGAGAGGGCTGAGCACCATGCCAGTGCTGTGATATTCTTTACTACTTTTGTGATTATTTTGGGGCTTTGCAGCTTCACTGATTGTTCCATTTTGCTTTGCCTAGGTTGATGGTGGTGGTATTACACCAGACTGGTAACTAAACCCACAGCACTGAAGAAAACAATGTTTGTAACTGCTGATGTTATTACATTATGAAAAGCAGGGCTGAATGTTTCTGTCTGTTTTGTATGAATCATGTTTTTTGTCAGTGCATGCCTTGTTCTTATGTTTCTTAACCCAATCGCAGTTATGAGGAGCGAGCTCTCTACCTGGAGGCGATTGTTCAGAATCACAGAGAAGTCATGACTTTTGAAGACTTTGCATCACAGGTGTTTGCACCATCTCCCGGCTATCCAATGAGTGGGACAGGTAATTCATACAACTTTTATTGCAGATCTTTGGAAAAATGCATATACCAACCAGCCATTTCACCATCTGAACCTCAAGTCAAGGCTTTAGTGCATGTCATGACAGTAGAATGAAGTGTTTTTGTGAACTCTCAGTAATGTACAAATCTTTTGGTTCACCTATTTGACATCTAGTTAACACAAACAGGTAATTAGTCAAACACATTGCAGGAAGTCACTGCAGACATGTTCAAGACAAACATGCTGAAGTTCAAAGCAAGCATCAGAAACAAAGGTCATTTATGTGTCATATTTTCAGAGACTGTCAATCTACTGTAATTCATTCAAGAGTTTTAAGAGACTGGTCCCAAAACATGAAAATACCCAGATGCAGAGATCAGCAAAGATAATGGAGAGACTAACCAACAAAATCTGTAGATGATAATTTCTGAATGCACAAAAAAATCTAACCTTTGAGCTGAGGGGCTGTAGTGGCAGGACACGACACCAGGGGCACTATTTTAGGTACAAGGTCTACCTATTTGTCCATATTAGTTCGTCCTTGAGTTCTTGAAAACACACCTGTTGGCCCCCGTCTCTCCTCCACCCCCTTATTGTCTGTGCTTTCTTCCACGCCTACACTCCCTGATGAATATCAAAAGACCATCCAGTCTCTTCATGATGCCCAAGTCACTTCAAACACTCTTTTTATTTCAAACTGCATATATATCCATGCAATTACTTAGCTCAGTATATTAGAATGCCCGGCTAGAGCAGCTGTAAGAATAGTGTTAACATCAAAATAATTACTCAACTACAAGTAAAAAGTATTGTGCAATAAGTCTACTCTTAAAACAAATGCAATCTACAGTACATCCAATCCAATTTGTATCATAATAATACTATTTATTTTCCTTTTTTAATTATATGAACACTGGCATTGTTACAGTAAAAATGAGCAGAGCATAAATGAATGCACTGTAGCACATTTCAACAGTCGTCCCAGATTAGTAAATGGCCACAAATTCATATCACAATTCAATCTTCTATCGCCATATCACACTCCCCCATAGTAAAGTATAAGTACAGTTTATTCCAAATGTTTCTCAAGTAAACAATGCTCTCTGATGTGCATTGTGCCATCATAGGCTCAGCAATACTTAAAGGATGGAACCAACAAACAGGAGTTCGCAGATGTCAGGACAGCGGCTTATCAGTCCATGATGAATAGAATGGAAAACGTGTCTTATCTTGTTTTTTCCGACTCATACCAGCTCGGATCGATCCGCAACAGCCCTCAAATCAATACACAACTGCACTTTTACACTCTATCGGATCCCACCACACTTTTCTGTTATGACAAGAAAAGCACTTCACACGATACAACGCTTGCAGACGCCGTGCCATTTACAGATCTGTCAAATGTTTTATCAGTGATTTGTATTGGGTATGATGGCATGTAAAAATGAACTGATTTTTCTTGGATAATCTTGCAGGTGTCATGTTTAGTCACAGAACTCTGAGCAAATTAATCAAGCAGTTAAGCAATTACATGGTCATATATGTAGCTTGGTTTAGAGATTCATTTAGTGAGGACCATATGTCTAACCCTCTGAGTTGTATATCATTCATGACCTGTTTATTTGTTTTACTAGAGTTAACATGGCGTCGCTGATACAATGGAGAAATGTCACAGCATTTTTCAAAATTATAAAGGCATATATGTTGTAATGGTAAACAAACAAAGACATATAAATCCATTAGTCACAGTTATCATGGTATATACAACTATAACGGTGTAATACAGACTGGTTTCTTGCCCAGCACTAATAAATACTATTGTTGGTATCCTAAAACCTAATGAGCATTTGACATTTGCTGCTCACTCATTGGTCCTCATTGCCCATAGGGAATATGAAATGTGTCATAAAGAAATGTTTGTGTAAATATGTTCCACCGCTTTAGCCTGCCTTGCCTGTTATTGCGTGCTCCATCAAGCATCAATGTGGCTGGCTGACACTTTTCTTCATTTTCACCCTGAAATGTGCTACTGCCTCGTCTATGTGTGTGTGTGTGTGCGTGTGTGCGTGTGTGTGAGACTGAATGTGAGTGAGTGCTCTGGCTGCCAGTGCTGCCACTAACATGTCCATATCCATGCTCCATGACAGCGTGCAGGCGTTGGCCGGGGATGGTTTGGGACATGGAGTACCCCTGGGCCAAGCTGGACTGTAAGACCTGCCTGCTTCCTCCACACTAGGCATGACGCCCAACCATTGCCCACCTACATCCATTCACTCATTTAGTCCTATCATTTAGACATTTGTCCCACCATATCCGTATATTCTGCACGAGAAACTATAGAAATACTATAAAGCATAACATTTAACCCTACTTATCTCTTATAAGGCAAGTTTTCCATAATCCCATTTGCAACCCCAATTCACTTGAGCCATCTGAACCATCATCCAGAGGCATGGCTTCCTGCATGAGCTAACCCATTTGTCAGAAAAGAAAGATGCTTTTTGTGGGATCTTACACCAGATTTTTTTGTTTGTTGTTTTGCTTGGGTCTCGTACTTTTCAAAATAAATAACAGCACACACAGTTCTGCTCTCAAGTGGCTAAGAGCATCCTCGACCTTTTGAGGTGCCTCCACTGTGTGTCTTGCTCCTTCTAACCCTCCCTAGGCTGCCAAATTTCTAGTAAGTATTTCTCAGTCTGTTTATACCGTGCAAACTGCCCAATTTTTCCGAAATTGTCAGAGTTTTCAAATCTCTAAAAGGGGCAGATCGGGTGCCAGCAGACTTAACAATCCCGGAGGTGAAACGTTGAGGACTAACCCCAACGCCACACAACTTGCCTGGATGTCCCATTAAACTTTGACCTTTGACCAGGCGTGTTGTGTGGGGTTGTCTTTGGTACGGTGTGTGTCCACTGCTCTCATGTCATGCTTTACTGTGTTTTTCCCTTTTTAGATTAAAATATCTTAAAGGTCCAAATGCTTTGTGAAAAGGTAAGCTCCTGAGTCTCATTGGAAGCCTTTGTCCGTCCCGGGACCTTCTGTACAACCCGCTCGTTTTTACTCCCTTCTTTTTATCCTTCAGTACTAACCAACCTTTATTTACCGAACAAAGGGTGGATGAGTAAAAAACAGGCTGTTTATTTGGGTGGGCTGTCCTACTGTTTAGGGCAAGCTGGTAATTGAGAGTGATGCACGGTGGGGACAATTAGCACCTGACTAAGTAACAGCATGAACAATACGGCTCCACTTCTGGCCCTTCGCTTCTGCATGCGGCGCGCCTTCTCTCTTCTCCCCCTGCAAACACTTTTCTTTTCTTCTCTTTTATTTCCCCAATCCCTCGGCCGCCCCCCTCCCTCTCCTCGGTTTCCTCCTGTTGGAGTGTGCCTGTTTGCCTGGGGCACACTCTGAGACTAACACCTGCCGCACTGGAAGACGTCTTGTTTGAACTGCTGCAGAGGGGACCAATGGGATAGCAGGGTCATTTAAAGAGTCGCTTTTGTTTTCCTTTCTCTCCGCTGCCTGTTCTTTTTTGTTTGTTGTATATCTAAGAAATCAACCATACGGCAGTTTTAGCTCAAGCAGTAAACAGAAATGCTGCTTTGAAATGCCTTTATTTCTTTGTTTACTGTGAAAATGAAGTTTTACATACATCAATATATTTTTTTTTTAGTTTTCCACAAGTTTGTTGTGTATGTGGTGAGCTGTAATATGAATGTTTTACAGTGGAAAATGATTTAGAATTTTTTTGCGGCGTATCCGTCTGAAAAGCGTCTTACTGTAGGAATGAAAGGAACAATACGGGAATGCAGGGTTTCTTGTGTCTGGAAAGGCCAGCCCACATTTTTAGCCCAAGCCCAATGGTTTTTGTGCATTCATATGCAGATTGGAGAATGCATGTAGGGAAGCCTCTGCTCCCCTATTACAATACCCACACCCAATGCCGTCTCTCCCGGTGAGCTGAGGCACTGGACGATGCTGCCGGGGTGCACTGTGCTGCCGAGTGTCTGTTACTCCAGCCATCTGCCATTCCTTTTAGCTGCTGCAACTTGAGATGCCTCTGAAAAAATGGCAGGAAATAAAAGGATGGGAAAGAGAATAGCCATCCAGATGCCATCTCAACAAAGCATAAAAGTTGTTTAAACTCCAGGCATGGGGCAAAGACGGCGTACAATCCTTATTACTGTTTGCTGCCCTCGTGGATTTGAAGATCTTTTTGAAAAGCCACAATGTCAGACAATAGATAGGCTCCACGTGTTCAGAACAAGGGCATAATGTGTGATTTTGTTTTCTGTACACACATACAAAGGTTGCCTGTCATTTTTAGAAAGTATGAAAAATGCTTTGGCAACATATAAGCATGTTTTAACCAGCTTCGCTTTCATATGTGTAAATGATCTTGTCATTTCTGAGATTTTCTTTATAATTTGCAGAACAAGTACGCTAGTTGCTGACTTGTTCTCTGCATCTTGAATTTTACCTTTTTAAATTATGAGATGTGAAATAATCTACTCTGAATTGCATTGCGGGTAATCTGGGTTAGGGAGTGGGCTGAAGCATGACAAAGCATGATGGGATATACTCACGAAGCCTGTAGACCTGTACGTTCTATTTATTGTATTGTTTGTCTATCTCGTGCAGGCTCCTTCACTGGCAGCGCGAGCACTGACGCCAGCTCTGCCACAGTCGCCACAGACTCTGTCGACCAGGTGTCTCCCACTCTGCCGCGTGCCACGAAGCATCGAGTTTCTGGAAAACTCCGTCGCTCCGCCAGCGCTATCAGCAAATCCTCTGCCTGAGCTCCCTCTCACACCCCCAGGATCGCCTTCAACCTAATCTTTGATAACCTCACCCAGCTGTGACTGCAAGACTTTGTGTGTGTTGTTATATTTGTTTTATTATGTGTCATATAAACCACTGGAACATTATGCAATTTTTAATTTAAGTGTCAATCAATAGATTTATTAATATTTAATTTCCATGTGTTGTGTTCATATGTTTAAGTGAATGGGCGATAGTGTGTTTTAGGATATATATGCATAGGATGACTGAGCGGTCTTAAAGCAAACGTTTTTATTCTCTTTTGAGTGCAAATTGAATGCACTAAAATTTAGATTGTTTCCTTGTTCACAATTGTCTACACTTGTATCTCAGTCCTAGTCAGAGCACTGAATGGCAGATGGTGAAATCTTAAGACTGCACAACACATTGGTGTGTCTGCCTTTTTACCTCTCTTTGGTAACCCTTGTATGATAAAGACACCTATGATAGTACATTGTTGAAGTCTTTTTTTTTACTGTTGATTTGCACCTGTTGGACCATGTTTGTGGACTATCTTCCTACTGCAGAAAGAAGTGACTTGAGGGGGTTTCTCCCCAGACCAGTTTGTACTGGTTTTTTTGAAGAGGCTCTGGAAAGCCTGCAGCCAGGAGATTTTGAATTGTTTTGAGTGAACAATCGATGAAGTCTTTCTAACGTGACCTGAGCTGAAATCTGTTCTAATTTTCTCTTTTTAAATGAATTCCGATGGATTCTGTCATGATTTGATTTATGCAACTCTGCTGGAATGAGAAAGACTGCGTTTGTAATTGTTTTCTGATGTCATTAACATAGGCTCTTGTCCGGTAATTGGATAAGTCTCTTTCCTCTGCGATTAGTTTCTCCTGTGGAGCTGAGGCATTGACATTCCAACATTTTTGCACTGTCATTGATTACCTATCACTGAATGTTTGATTACTGTTGGATGCAAATTGCTTTCATTTGTTGATTGTCTTGTTAGAGAATTGTTTATAGGCATTTGATACATTGTTCTGTTGTGTGTATTTCCTATGCTGTTAGTGGAAAAATGCCTCCCAAGCCTCAGGTGACTTGAACCCATGCACTGGTGTGGCTTTGTGTGCGTGCGTCCCAAATGACTTTTACAGTGCCTCTGTTATTTCTGTCCCGCTCTGCCTCTTTTCACTACGCATTTACTTATGTGTTCACATGATGATCATTGAAATCACTTGTGGAGCTGGTAGGCACAACAATTAAAGTCTCCTAAAGTCTAATTATGTTTTTATGCTTAATAATGCTGAAATTACTAGGTCTTTTTACATAAAACAAAAACCGGGCAAGCAAAATTGTGATATTGTTTGATTGTGCCATAAGAATTACAAACAAAAATGGCATGTTCTATATTTGTGTTTTTGGGAATCTCTAACCTGTACAATATTACTGCTCCTTCCCTCCACTTGGGCTTTTCATTTAATAATGTGAACACAACGTATTCCTTCATTGTTTCACATCATGCACGTCTTCCATGGCATCTCTTCATTAGCAGCTTTTCTCTCGCCTCTTGCCTCCTCTGAAGTCTTCTCGCTTCCCACCAAAACAACAACAGCAGCAGATGGATGAAATTGCGGGCCTCTTTGGTCTTTATTAATGGTATAGTGCTGTGCCATGTTTTTAACTGTGAAAGGGACCGAGAGGCACCAACTCCTCCTCCTCTTTCCCATGATCATGTCCCCTATGTGTAGCTTTTAGGGGCCACAGGAGGGCTGGGGGCCTGGGTTTTTACGGTGGCATGCCAGCGCTAAAGACTCACAGCCTTCCTAGCAACAGCCTGGCTCCTCCAACCTGCCCCGCTTAGGTTGCCATAGCAGCCAGGTGTTCCCGGCATACACACAAACACCATAGACTTACACCTTCTCAGAGCCCCACCCAAGCTGCAACACTATCTCCATCTGTTGCACTTACTACTATGCCTTATTTCCCTTGCACCAAGCTCTCATATGCTATATCTTTGTTTACTTCTCAAGCCGAAAACCACAGGATTACAAATAGTCAAGTATGAGAGTGAAATCCTCTTTTTGTTGTGCTTTGTGTTCTCGAAGAATGTATAAAAGCATAGGCCTGGGTGGCATCAAGGGCTTTAATTTTGTCCTAAAAGCCACTTGAAGGAGCCACCCAGGATGCTGATGTAAAGGTAGTAGGTGATAGATCACATTTGTGAAAGGGGACTATGTGAGACCCTTTGGTGGCTTAGTTGCTGGAGTTAGTCTGGACCAATATGGATTGTGTTTCTAAAATGTGAAATGATCTAGTCTTAGTCCAAGTAGGATTTTTGATTCCTTTTTATTCTGAAAATCTTGTACATTGTGTCAAATCTGAGGGCCTTGCCCCCTTCATAATATAAATATACGAATGCCTGTACTATAATCTTTGTATAAGTAAAAAAGCTTGAAGATTTCTCCATTACTTGTTAACATATCAAACTGTTTTTAATGACCAATGTCCTGCTATCTTTATTAGAAATGTGAAAGTTGAAACATTTCATTAAATCAATTTGAAATTCTCTTTATCTCTTGTTGTTTTCTCTGTAAAGCTCATCAGCTAATAGGTTGTGGATTACCGGGTTGTTTTTTATCTGAAAAAGACTGAGCCCTGACATGATGGTGCCGCTACCACAGACTTCCTGACCCTGGCCCGGCCTTGCCTCAGCAGCAGGAGTAACCTGACCCTCGTCCCATCTGTCACCCCTGCTGCTCACTTCAGCTTAGTGAGACTAACATAATGGAAGCCCACCAGGAGGTGCAGGTGCAATGGTCCCAGCACCTCTGGGTGCACTGCCTCACCTTTCCACATAAAGACACAAGAACAGCACTTGACTGTAATTGGAGCCTAAAAATTGTGTGTGAGAAAGCAGTAATGTTGGTTCATTTAGAGCCGACTCACTGCTGTTTGCTTCCGTCACTGGCTCTAAGGTAGTTTTCACTGTCTCTGGGGTAGTTTCCACTGGCTCTGGGGTAGTTTTCACCAACAGAAGCTGCATGTCCCTTCACTATAGTGCTCACAATCTGGATCTCGACACACAAAAATCTCCCTTTGCTTGTGCATTGTAACTGCTGCATCCAAGGGGAATGGCACTCATTGAAACAGGGTGCTCCTATTGGAAAGTGCAGAGAGAGATATGTTTTAAAGGTGATGTATGGCTGTATATTGTTAGACATGTTAAACCAAAGTTCAGCCTGGCTCTGTACGGTGAGCATGTCTGTCTAGTCTCTGCCACCACTGAGCACACTGTTAAACTTCCACTGACTTAATGCTTTCAGGATGTGTGGGTCAGATCTATGCCCTGGTGACAGAAATGGTGCTATAGAAAAGCAGGCCGATGTTTTACTGCTCTAAAGGTGAGCTCTCATCTGCAACCTCCCTGTCCTCTGTCATGTCCTGACATGGCATTAGGACTTAATTTATGTTTAGGCCCTAAGTGCTTCTCTGTGTGTATTGAGCCAATTCTATGATTTAGGCCCGTTCATAATCCTCACGAATGGACTAGAAGACAAAAGTTTAGTGCAACAAAAATGCACACTATAGACAAAATGTGATCAGCTATAAAATGACACTTCTGTGAAATTGCAACAGGCTGATAGAGGTTCAATATCAGTTACTCTTATATACGTTACTCTTCTCTTAAACAAAGTTTCTAGGTTACTTTTATTTACTGTATAGTGATTAAAAACATGTGATCTGTTCATGTTAAATAAATATAAATAAGTTAATAAGAACAGCGTTGACCGGGCGCATTAATAAACCTGTTCAATAAGTTCGGACCTGTTCGTGCGTTAAACTGTTTCCGGAAACATCCTCCACATTCGGTTGGAGTAAAGCGCTTGAGAGCTGGAGTTGTTTTGAAAATATTTTTGTATTTATTGATAGACAACAACAGTATACACATACAATCAAAGCGCTATAAAAGCCGACATTTAGGAAAATAACCTGTCCTTAAAAAAGATTGCATCTAAGGTAAGAGCTTTACGTTTATTTTCTTTTTTACAAGAGCTGTGGAGATTGAAGATTTAAAACCGACCCACGACATTGAGCACAACTCAAATAAGAAACAAAAAAACAAAAACAAAAATAAAAACATTTTGGCTATACCACATGTAAACTGCCAGACCGTTCACAAAGAATCACAACAAACATAACAATAACTTACATCAAATAATTAGAATAAATAAATAAATAAGATTATGATGAACAATATTGCAACAATCTTCCAAAAATAAAATATGTGCCAGCATTCAAAATGAAAACAATCTATGTTGACTTGTTTAAGGCAGTTGTACAGCGGGATTTGGATGTGTGTAGACTATGTCACTAGGCATTTATACTAAAGGCATTTGTGGTTCTACTACAGGGACGCTTCAGTCACTCTTTTCCACCAACTCAGAGTTGATCAGTTCTGTCGTTCACATCGTGTAAAGCTACATTGACAGAGCAGTCACGGCAGGTGAATTCAAAAGGCTTTGATGGGGAAAGGTTACTGAGTTTAAGACATTTCTTAGGTCTAGAAGCTATCATTAAGCACACGTGCTGATCTAGAAAAATACCCTTCGACAGTCAAACTAACGCTTTGTGTTCTGTTATTTCATAAACTCGTAATAGGCCTATATTTAATTCAAAGATAGAGAGAAGCATTTAACAATCACTGATTGGCATGAAAGAGAAACAACTTAAACATCAAACCGCCCTGCCGTTCATTGGCCTACAGTTATGGCAGTGGGCATCACAGACTCGGGTTTATCCCAAAGTCACGTTTGTTTGCTTTATTTTTCTGCTTCAAAGGCACGAGTTGAGTTTTGTCTCTAGCAGGCAGGGCGCACTGGCATCTGCAGCAGAATCACCTGCCTATTCTCCGAGGGGTGGCACTTGTTAATGTGCCTGGTGAGCCCCGGCGAGCTGTAGAGCGTGGCGGGGCAGTATTTGCACGGGTAAATCTGGGAGGAGTGCATGAGGCGCAGGTGTCTCTCCTGGCCGGCCCTGCTGGTGAAACTCTCCCCGCACACGGGACACAGTAGGCAGTCCACTGGACTCAGGTTGAGGGGGCTTTGGTTTGACGCTTCCTCTGAGGATAAAGAGGAGGAGGGCATTGGAGCCTGCTCTGCTGCGCGCTCGGCCGTTTGAAACTCCTCCAGCACTTTCTTCTGCAGGGCCTGGTGTCCCATGATGTGCTTTCTTAGGTATGCCTGGCGCTTAAATCTTTTCCCGCAGAACTGACAGTCGTACGCGCCATCTTCAGATCCGGACTCGGACAGACCTGGGCTCGGGGTGTCTCTATCGCTTATGTCTTTGGCTTCATCGGACTTGACACCCAGAGGAGTCGTTTTGGCCATGTCTGATTTAATGCCCTGTGCGGGGGGCATCGCGGTAGTCCCAGTGGCGGCAGCCCGGGGTTTGTGCCAGCGGCGGTGAGAGGCGAGGTTGGCCGGGCAGCTGAACATCTTATCACACTCAGGACAGCGGTACTCGACTCTGACGATGCGGGAGCATTTGTGCTGAGCGAGAGAGAAAGGATCCGCGTACGCCTCTTTGCAGAGCTGGCATACAAACTCTCCTAAAGGCTTGTTGCCCGCTACGGACTGTCCTCTGGGTTTCATCTCCACAGGGCCCTCTTTGATTTTCAGCCCCAGCACCGGGGAGGTCGTCACCTCGTCTTCAAAGTTGAGTTTTCTGATGGCTTTGGGTTTCTTGGTAGCGGGCTTAGGTTTGCGCTCCGCGGCGTCAGCGGGTCTTTTGGCGGCTAGACGGTTGTTTGGTGCCGGGAGGCTGCTACTGCTGCTGCTGCTGGTGGTGGAGGAGGAGGTGCCGCTGCGGCTGCTGTTGCTGGTGCCGATTTTGAGATCGACCGGAACGTACAGGAGGTGGTCCAGGCCAGAGAGCGAGGCAGGTGTTGGGAATGACTCGGCAGAAATCGGCGAACCTAAATTGAAACTTCGCTCAAAATATCCTCGGTCGTGCTCCTTACTGATTGGCCGGGTGGGGCTGTAAAGGGCTTGGCACACCGTCTCTGGGTTGCCGAACTGCACCGGCTTCTCCAATCTTGGCACTGGCGCGTCAGCCACTGTGAAATCCGCGCGGTCTGGACTGGACGCCCCGGACAGTGGTGGGGAGGGGTCCGCTTGACTCGGCAAGGCAGCTGGGGTGGGTGGCTCCTGGAGGTCATCCTCGTCTAGGCGCGTCCTGTACGAAACGTGTGCAGATTTTTTGTTTCTTTTGACGAGGAAGCCTTTGGGCATGTTGGCGAGTCGCTGCTGAAAGGCACTTCGGAGAGGTAAATGATGTCTCGAGGATCCAGGTTTGTTCAGAATGTGGCAGCACTAGAAGCTTGTGGGACTTATCTCTCCTGTATATCGATCCTTCTGTTCCTCAAATGTTTTCGTCTCTAAGGCATAGCTCCACTCTTTTTATGCCGGAATGATGCTATTGTTCTGCCCCCCCTTCTTCGCAGCATCTCCGACCAATCGGATGAAACCAAGATCCCAGAGGATTTGATTGTGGGAGGGCTCAGAGCCTGGCTTTGGTGGATTTCGTTGGAGGATGTGCAGATAGCTTAGCAGATGCACTGGCGGTTTATTACATTAATGTGTGCGCCTAGCCCCTCCCCGACAGAGGCACACGCCGGGACCCTCCTTTTTTACGGTCTGATGGGCCCCTATACAAATGCACACGTGCCACGGCTTTGTGGCTCTCCTCTGGGGGCCCGGAGCTGCCAAAAGGAAATGTCCGTCACTACCACAATAATAACTTTAGAATGTCAAAAAAAGCTTAGTTCATGTTAAAAATGAGCTGTTTTGATGTTGTGTGTCTGGCTGTGGTTATTTTGAGGTAAATCACTAAACCTAAACTAAAATGGTGCTTTTCATTGTGGTGCTGCCTGTTGTTTATTCTGCGTCTTTACACACATCACACTCACGCTCTCCACTGACAGATAACCACGGGTAGGCATAACCTGATTGCTTTATTTGCCTTTATTTTATTGTGGTCTAAGTAAACACTGAGGGAGAGTCTCTTTTTATATTTGGGCACGTGTCTAGTTTAAGTGGACATATAAATCAGACATCTCGGTGCATGCATAAGTAATAACAGGGCCCTCTGGTCTTGGAGCACAAAGCCCACGGCTGCCCCTGCTCGGAGATCCCTGTCCTTTGGCCGTTTGAAAAGCAAATTGACCTCTTAACTGTGAAGCGGGACTCGTGGACAAGCTGGCCCACCGCGAGACGCGTGCTGGGCGGAATCAGTGCTCCAAGACAAAGAAGACCGCAGACCATTGGACTACAAAATGCGGGGCTTAGTGCATAACATAGCTTTGGGCTCAACATGAACTGGAACAACTCAGTTCTAATGAAAGACTATGGTCGCCTAGCCTATAGCCTAGTCTTTAAATGTTTGAAAAGTTGAGTAAGAGTCATAAAGGTAGACTTCTCTTCATCTTAATCTAGTGTCTGATTTTTGTCAAAGTGACAAATGCAGGCTGCACTGAGCCTCTCCTCCTTTCAGCCGCAGACCAGGGAGGAATTAATCTCTATCGTCGTGGTACATTGTTCCCCTGATTTGCATAAAGCTGCAGTATGACCAAGTCAAATAATTACACAATCGAGCTGAGCCGCAGGCCTGCCCCGCTTTTGAATAGACCTCTCTGTCCCGGTGGCTCCTCACCTGCCGGCAGCACACCGTTATTTAGCTTACTCACTGTGCTGCGTCCGATTAAGTCTTTTGGCCCATAGCGGTGTGCGTAAAAACTATACACATAAAGGTTACACACCACCCCTCCCAGTGCTCATTTAAGTTTTTAAGTTCTTTTTTATTTGAAAATTAGACAAAATGGCGGTCAACTTTGGTCAAACTTCTATACTTTAGTTGTCCAGTGAGTCCCGTCCGGTTTGTCTAAAGAACTATAAGCTGTGGTTTCTTGTGGTTACAAGCTTTGATGGCATTTTATCGAGTTCCTCTTTTCTCCATGATCATCTCCATAGGGCGCGTGGGCCGGTGTCCTGACCGGTGATGGAGCTGCGCATGCGCGTGTTTGCTCAGTGGCGCGTGCTGCCCTGCGCTGATGGGAAGCATAAGCGCCTCATTAGCATACAGCTGCAACTTCTCCAAAGCAGCCTCCAACACGTCCTCATATAGGATTCCGTCCTTCTTTGGCTGCATTGTCACTTTACTTCTGGACTGTCTGTAGAAAAAAAACAAGCTTTAGGCCTTTACTGAAAAAGCTCATGAAGTAAAATCTAAATGTCACTGTTTAGTTATTTTTGATTAGTGCTCTGGTTGCTAGATCAAAGTTTGTAGAAAGTCATAAAATATATTTACACTGCACCAGATACAAGATGAAATATGCTTTTAGATGCATTTATATTTGATCCGAGCGTCCCACTCTGCTGAGATTTCACCAATCTGTTTCAGTCAAACATTAACAGTGGTTACCAGGGCGATGTGTGGAGCAGTTAGCCATTACACTGTGATTAGACGACCTCTGTCCCGCTGTAGACCTTCAACACACTTTGTGTAATTCTCTAATGACTGATTGGCTTCATGTGCTTTTGCAGCTAAAGTTAATTTTAAAATGAATACAACATGACTATAATTGGTGTTCACTCCATGTCCACCTTGAATGCACTGTCAATCAATTATTGTAATGGATTAGCTGGGGTCCTATTCTGGCAGGTTGTAATCTGATAGAGGGCTCTTTCAGCACCATGGAGAGGGCCAGAAATGGACCCAGATTTAATCAGTCTGGCCGTGGACACAGCCCAGCCGTGACTCCAGCCTTTGTCCTGACCACCAAACACCACCAAGAGAACAATGTCACGGCACAACAAAAGTGACAACGTTTAATGAAGTTGTGTTTTCCTGATCTTTTTTTGTAACAGTAAAGTTACAGTCGAAGTACCAAAGAGCGTACCAATATTTACTTTGCATTGTTGAGGAGTTGTCGACGGCCTATGCTCCATGGCGAGCTGTGGGCCTAAGTACACTTAATCCATTTAAACAATGCAAACTGTCTGCTTCAGCTTCTGAGTTTGCAAATGTGGGTCAACGTTCTACATATTATATATATATATAGCTGGGTTTCAGGTTCTAGAATATGATGATGTCATACCCTCAGATGGGGGTCAGGGTTCTGTATTAACTCTATGGAATTTTTGTAAGAAATATCCCTTTAGAAAATCCAGAAATTTTTTATTGGTGACCAGGTCCATTCCCACCTGTATCTGTCCAAACACACAACACCATGCATATTCCTGCCCCCCAGCTCCCCTTAAAATGTATAGAGCTATAGAATGTTGTGATATCACCTGCGAGCCAGCGATAGAACTGATTTCAACAGGGCTGCAGTGAGTTTGAAATACAACAAAACTTCTCAAAAATGAACAAAAATTGGAAAATATTGTACAAAGTGGGTAAAAATCTGTTTGGCCATGATGGTGATGTAAGTTCGCTGTCTAGACTTTAAGTGCACTAAAGACTGCATGGGGTTTATTGTGGGGCTAATGCATGTTAGGATCAGATGAGAAACAGCCCTGACAGCAAGTTTATTTTTTTTTTTAAATTTTGAAAGCTATAGAGGCCATGGAGAACTAAAGTAAAATATGAAATGACAGAATTAAAATTTAACATTATAAAACAGGGTCAGGGTTTTTATTTTTGGAAACTTCCGGACTACACCTTTAACAAGCTCATGATATTTCTGACCTCAGATTCATACTATTGTGCAGTGATCATTTACATGAAAAATCTTTCATTGTCTCAATTAGCTTCACTAGATGAGTCCAACTAAATGCATTTAACTCACATGGACTATTTCACATTTCGAGGTGCTATATTTATTTGTATTATTGCAAAAAACCATACTCAGCTTAAATCCACACATTCTACATTGTATTTGAGATTTCTTCAATTGTCTCAATATAAAATGGTCCATGGGAGTTGAATGCACATATTTCTAGTGTGAATGTTACACCTTTTTCATTGTAGACTTCCACTGATCCAAGGGACAACCATACATATATGTTAATGCCTGCTTTTTCTTTTTGTAGAGAGGGCCCTATTAAACCACAGTCCTCCTGCATCTCGATAACTGAAGTCCCAGGGGTATGTTTATCTCTAATTTACTCATCAAAAACATCAGAGTGTCTCTCCATCATCTCTGCAGTCCGTTGGTTGTTTGAGGCGGGGTCCTCTGTCAGAAAGCATGCCCTGGAATGTTAAACAGTAATTCACCTCCGGGGCGCTGAGGTGGATAAAGCGATTGTTCTATCTGGGAGCTGATTAGACCGACTCTGGCCTGTTCCCCTCCTTCTGCGTGCACCTCTGACGTCCATCACATTCATTTCAGTATTCATGAGCCCAGGAGAAGGCGAGGAAGGAGAGAGCGGCTTCCATATTACAGATAATAAGACCAGCGGGCTACCACATTGGCTGCCACAGGTTTCCCCCTGCCCCGGCTCATTCAATTACCCCACAAGAGTTCTCCTAGGCACAGCTGCACTATGGGGGTGAAGAGGAGTAAATTGAGGTACATTCATTCATTCTCATAGACACACATCCTCTGCATACACACACTCCTCATTGATACAAAAAGAATAGAATAATACACTTGGAGAAAAATATCCAGGATCATGGCCTGACCTTTAGGAAGAGGTGC
>JAVQKC010149355.1:0-14960 GCA_036025475.1 Philypnodon macrostomus | reverse complement strand
TTTTTTTTTCTTTACTAAATCACCAAAGATGACATTATGGCATGTTAGCTTTTTGGTTCCCCATTTGCTTTGTAATATGTCACAGCCTGTTCTAAATGTGAGCAAGTGTCCACTGTGCTGCCTCAAAGCGTCACAAGGGAGTAAACCATAGAGTGGGCGGGCACTGCAGACGTCATGTTGTTGACGCAGTGATGTTTGGCTGCTCACCTTCCCTCTCTCCTCCTTCTCTCCTCCCTCTCTCCTCCCACTCTACCCCATCCTCCCTCTGCAGTGAACGTGCATTACATTTGGAGCAGGAGGCAGCAGGTGGAGATGACATCATCTGCACTGCAGCGCACTGCAGCATTGGGTCTGAACAAAGACATGTCAGCCTCCTGCTAACTACCTCCTCTGTCTCTTTGTCCCTGTGTGTGTGTGTGTGTGTGATGGCTTCAGCCTGTTGAACGGTCAGAGCAGGCTACATTGTGGTGACCTGTCTCACCCCGGACTGCCCCGCAGACATACACTCCAGTCTGGAGGAGGCTTTAACCTTTAGCAGCCTTGTCATATGGCAGTGGAGCTTGTCTTTACTGTGTTCCTGGTTTATCAGTATGTTGACTTGGACTGTGTCAAGAGTTAATGGCTGTCTCATATGTCCATTGTTCAGACAACTGCAGGTTCTCACTGAAAGCAGTAATTTACCAGCCTGTGGCATTATGCTGTCCAATGATAGCAGTTTGTTGACCCACTTTTAACCTGCTTTATAGGAGGTCTGAGGCATTAGCTTTGCACACTGCCCTGAGCCCTGACTCCTAGTATACTCTAAGCATAAATGTCATCAGGTCATGCTGTGAAGGCTCCATACTCAGTGTCATAATGTCACCTACTCTCTAAATACTTGCCAATGGCAGTACACACATCCAGCACACTTCAGAAGATTTATGGACGCTGTATTCTTTCCCTTTTTACCCATTTTTGTTGTATGGACTCCTTCTTTACCCCTTCATCAATAAGCCAATAGCACTAGGGCAGACCATACACACAGCCATGTTCTGTCGCCTAGTTACCGCTCGGCAGCAGGTTGCCACAGAAACGGCCTCATAGTGGCTAAATGGGGAATGCTAATGCAGTCTTCTGTACTCCTTGCTGCAGTGGGCTTTCGGTGCCCATTCTTTTCCACTGTGCAGTTGTCTGTGTCTCTTTGTTACAAAGGCTGTTGGGCTTAGTCGTATTTTATCCTATGGCATTATATCATGTATGAGGTAACTACGTTAACAGAGACTCTAGTACAAGATGATCTTTTCTCTCACAACAATGATTTTTATATATTTTTTTCAATTACATTGTTATAGATTTCTGTCTATATGCATTAGGATTTCCAAAGGCCACTCAAATCCATATCCAGATGCCACATAAGAGCGACACACATATTCCTCATAAGCAGCATGTAAAGACTCCTCATAGCTCCATGCCTTCATCCTTCTTGCTCTATACAAAGACTAGGTCTCAAGGACTTGTGTAAGCTGTGATTGATTCTGTCAGTTCTCTACGGCTTCTATAATACAGCCTGATGGAGCCAGGCTGGGCAAGACTTGGCCATTATGGGACATACTTAATCAGCTGGAGAGGGCCTTCAGCAGCCCTCTTTCATTGATGCATGATATAAAGAATGGCCCTGCCCATTGGCCAATTATTAAATCTATTTGAACAAATATGAATCTATTTTAGTGTAATAAGTATGGAGGAGAGGCCCGCGGGTTTAGTAATGAGAGACATTACTGGGTAGTTGGTGGGATTTAGAAGAAGTTTAATGTATTTTACTGTTTACTGAGTCACAGGCCGAGGAACTTAATAATGATTATGGTGGTTTGGTGTTTTGCAAATGAAAGCGGGAAATGAACTGCCCACAGCATTGAGGTTTTTCCAGAAAACACAAAATACCCATCTTAATACAAAAGCCTTGCTGTAGGCCACAACCACAAAACTTTGAAAAAGTATAATGCTTAGTATGTCTTTGTCAACAAGCTGTAGTTGTGCACTGACATCTTGTGTTCTTTTTCCTAGATAACCAGTTCAGAATGTCTATCCTGGAGCGCTTGGAGCAGATGGAGAGGAGGATGGCTGAGATGGCCAGTCACCAGCAGCAGAGCAGCACAGGGAGCGGTGGAGCTGGAGGCACTGGGGGCACCAGTGGGGGCGCTGGGAGTGGAGGAGGGGGTGGAAACAATAGCCAGTCACAGGTAAAGCCTACATCCGCTGCTAAATAACACAAAACATCATCGTTGTTGCACAGTTTGATAGACTCACTATTATTTATTGGACCTTAGTGTGTATCGAGTCAAGCGCAGCCCAGCAGTTCGTTTGAAAGCCGCGTTGTGGTGGTCTGTGAAAAGATGATGAGCCGAGCGTGCTGGGCCAAGTCCAAACATTTAATCCACTCAAAGACGTTCAGAGGCATGACACTTCTGCACTTGGCTGCAGGCCAGGGTTACGCCACCCTCATTCAAACTCTAATCAAGTGGAGGTGAGAACAAACAACTTGTGACACTCTTTTTATTGTTTTGCACCACACATTCAAATGAATGGGTGTCTCTCTTTCATTTAGGACTAAGCATGCAGATAGTATCGATCTTGAATTAGAAGTGGACCCTCTGAATGTGGACCACTTCTCCTGTACACCCCTGGTAAGATGAAGGAATTTAATATTGTTCAAGTAATAGTATAACAACCATTCAACATCGTTTTCACTTAGTAAGTGTCTTGTAATCTGAACACCACTATGTCCTCCCCACCTGTTCTCTATCAGATGTGGGCTTGTGCTCTGGGGCACCTGGAGGCAGCTGTGGTCTTGTATAAATGGGACAGACGTGCACTTGCGATCCCAGATTCACTGGGCCGCCTGCCCTTGTCAATCGCCCGCTCTCGAGGCCACACTAAATTAGCTGAGTGTCTGGAGCAGCTACAGAGAGAGGAGCAGCAGCCGCCAGCACCTCTGCCTCCATCCAGCCGAGTGTCTTTCTCCCAGGCACCTGACCCCCCCACAACAGGCAGCTGGATGGTCAACTGGCCAAATGACAATGTAACAGCACCTACAGGCAAGAAAGGAGGTCCTTCTACTACTACAACAACTTCAACTAACACCAGCCTCAACCCAGGCAGGCACAATTATTATTGTTCATCAGTCATTATGCTCTTCTTGATTTCTCTAATTATTATTACATGATGATAACTGTCACCTGTTTGTTTCTGCAGACCTGAGAAGACCCAGGTCAGAGCCATCAAGCTACTACAGCAGTGAGGGCCAGAGAGACCTTCCACAGGCCAAAAAACACAAACCAAACCCAGAACTGTTTCAAGGCCGGCCTGACAAGGCCATGTCTGTTCCTCTGAGCCTGGAGCAGCAACAGCTCCACAAGCTGTCCTCTAGCCCCAAGAGCCTCTCCTCAGATGGGTTGAGCTCAGAGAAGGGCCTGTCAGCAGGCGGGAACACAGGCAGATGGAGCTCTAGAGAAGGCTTCTCCAGCAGTGGTGTGGGCAGGAAAGGGCTAGGGGCCAGTGGAGGCAGCAGTCTGGGGAAAGAGAAACTGTCCAGTCGCCTGCGTCAGAGGGAGCAACTCGGCATGTTAGTGATGGACAAGGAGATGGCTGATACAGAACTTCTGTCTTATAGAGAAGATCTGGAAAACCAGGACTGTCTCACACAGATGGATGATCTACAGGTAAACAGGCCAAACTGTTACCTAGTCTTTTGATATTCATTATATTTTAATTATATACATTTATATAATTTTGGTATAGCAATATCAAAAACATTGCTGTTTTCAATCAACTCCTGCAAATGCATGCATTATAATGGATTTAACCACTAACCACCTTAAATATACTGTATGTGTGTGCTCCAGTATACATTGGACAGGGCAACCTGGCACTGTCAATGACCATCACTGCATAATAAACTCTCTCTATTGATCCACTTCAAAGTCCAGGGGATTTATCTATCCCCTTTTCCAACAGATGAAGTCCTGCTGGATGAGTACAATGCCATTGTCAATAATATTGTCCTCCCTATTGGCAAACATTTGAACAGTGAATCCTGGACATCTAGAACATCCGCAAATTGGCCTTTTATCTTATGGGTTTGTGGTTTAGGTCATTTTTTAATTTTTTTGTTTTTCTTTAGGTAAATATGATGACATTGGCAGAACAAATTATTGAAGCGACCCCAGAAAGGATTAAGAGGGAGAACTTCAGTACCACAGACTCTGCACCCTTGGACTCATCAGGGGTCAGCAATACCATGAACTGGCTGGCTAACTATTTAGGAGATGTGGAGCAGCTCCCTAGTATCATACACCTAAGGTAAGTGAGCTCTCATATATATTCAATGTTAAATAATCTCTAAATTAGTGATACTAGTGTTGTTTTTATATATTTTTCTCAGAAATCTGTACAATGAGCCCCTTACACCAACTTCAAACCCCAGCCACAGTCCTGGGGGCTCTCCTTCAAGGGAGTGCTCCCTAGAGAAGTCCACACTGCCATCGGCGGCCGACTGGAGCGAGTTCATCAGTGCCTCCAACAGTAAAGTGGAGCGTGAGCTGGCCCAGCTGACTCTGTCCGACCCAGAGCAGAGAGAGCTGTACGAGGCGGCCCGTCTTGTCCAAACTGCCTTCCGCAAGTACAAGGTACAGGCCACTGTGTGTGGTGCAGCCTGCAGGGGCGGGCTGTGCTGATGACTGGTATTAGGGTTTCACTTTGTTCTTCTTCTGTGGATTTACTCATGTTTATTAGACTTTTTATCTCTGTGTCTTTGTGTTCTGTCGGTCTCTGGTCATACATTTTTCAGTCCATACTACAGCAAAAAAGAGTAATTCCAAACGTGTCCCTGTGGTTTCAGCATGGGAAAGATGGCTTGAGCAGAGCATGGCCTTGCTTAGAAAAACAGCTGCATTGTCCCCTGTATCCGTGCTCTATTTAGACACTTAAGCTTCTGTTCTCCACTGCTCTCTCTATCTCTCAGATGTATTGAGCCTCTTACTGCTTGTTCTTAACACCCTGCCCAGCCCTACTCAGCTCGCAGCCCTTTGGGTTACATTAAATTTTCCATGTAACCAAATGTTCCCTGTTGTTTACAGTCATCTGCTATGTCTTATACTGGGAGGTACCATTGGCTCTGTGCTGCTCACCTCCTCAGTCCCTCAGTGTTGGACTGAAGCCAGCGAGACAGTTCAGAGAAGACCTCAGGGAGACAGAGGCATTAAGTCCACTCCTGCTGTGCTCTCTGACCTCTTCACTCTACTCTCCCCACAGGGACGGCCCCTCCGAGAGCAACAGGAAGTAGCTGCTGCCGTAATTCAACGTTGTTACAAGAAGTACAAACAGGTAGCTACCGCCAATGCATTTGGTTTAGACCAGCTCATACTGTTTTTTAGAGATTGTAAATCCAGTTAAATCAGTGGACAGTAAGGCGTGGTTAACCTTCTAACAACAAACTAGAAGACATTAAACCTTTGTGTATTTCTTTTTGCAAGCTGACATGGATAGCCTTGAAGGTAAAAATTCAATCTGCATTGAGAGATGATTTCTGTTGATAAGTGCCACAATTTCAGATTGCTGCTGATAGTCAAAGTACAGCACACACAGCAGAGTGTGACACGACTTTTCTTTTTGGGGCAGTATGCACTTTATAAGAAGATGACGCAGGCCGCCATCCTTATCCAGAGTAAATTCCGCAGCTACAACGAACAAAAGAAGTTCCAGCAGAGCAGGAGGGCTGCTGTGCTCATTCAGCAATACTACCGCAGCTACAAGGAGTTTGGCAGGCTCAAGCCCCATCACCGAGGCGCAGCTGCCGCCCTGGTGCAGCACAAGCTAAGGTAGGTGAAAGTTATAGGACGATATACTCGTGTGTGGACATTATTACTTGAACAAATTAATATTACTCACTCAAAAATCCAAGCTTCAAGAACATTTTGTCTTTGTGGTTCTTTGCAGAGGTAGTCTGCTCTCTAAGAGACAGGATCAGGCTGCCAGGAAGATCATGAGGTTCCTCCGCCGCTGCCGCCACAGGTAGAGCCCTACACAGACACACACAGCTAATGTTATAAACACATTATAGACCCACACATGCAGCTTCACAAAGTCACTAAGCATCATATCACTGCTAATACATATAATACATATACGTACATTATCTTTGTAAAAGCCTCTGCCACACTGTCATTTAGTTTGTTGACCTTTGGGTAGTTGGACATGTTTCTAGCATCCTCACCTTAAGTGTACTGGCCCCTCCTGCACCTGGCCCCACCCTCACAGTAGCTACTGTGTGCTAATAGCTGTCTGGTATTGTTTTGCTGTTTATGCCAAGCCCCTTGATGGACCATAGACTGTTCAAGCGGGTGAGTGCAGTCTCGCACCTCGTGCCTCTCTCTCTCCCTGCTCCTTGTTCAATCTATGCCTCTCTATCTTCTCACACTCTGTAATAATACTATTATATCTACTGTTATCTCCTCCTGAGGTCTCTTCTTTCATTTCCTCTGCTCTGTCTCTCCCTCCCTGCCCTTCCATTACTGTTGCTTGATGCCTGCTTGCATGAAGGCTGCAAACTGGAGCCACAGGTGGACTGAAAAGCTCAGATTTAGATCAGATCTTATGTGGAACTAACCAAATGCTTATGAATGACAATGTCACTCAACACTTAACAGCACTTCTGTTTTTATCTCTGTCTCTCTCTCTTTAAGAGTTATTGTTAATTTATGTATTTGTTTTATTTATTGTGTGACTGTGCAGATAGCCAGTTTCAGAGAACAGGAGGCTTTTTCTTGATCTTATTTTATTCTGCTGCATGTCAAGTGGTGACAATCTGGGCCTTGCTCTACCTTGAGGCATGCTGAGGGCCTGTTTGCTGAGTAACGTCTGTCTATCTGACTGACCTTGTCACTCTCAGATTGCGATCAAATCAGATTGTTCAAAAACAATTGTTATTTTGATGTGTCTATATCTGCTGTCTTTAGAGAAGGTAACTCTCCTAATGTAAACACTGTATGGCAGGCTGGTGTGTGATGCTGAGATGTAGGTTAGACCACTGTGACAGCATATAGGTCAGTGGAAACAAAAACAATAGGAACCTCCACCCACTGGGACCACTGCAGCTCTGCTCTTTAATGGATTCACTTCTCCAGGGACATCACCAGCGGCATGACAGGAAGACACACTGTGTCTAACCCACTAAGCATTTACCAGCACAGGCTAAATCTATTCCAAGGTGCGCTTGATGTGTTCAGATCAATTACGGGCAAACTGGAGGGTGCACTTGGTTGTCTGAGCGCATGTTGCACAGTTCAGCGGTAAACCAACACTATCCTAACTCAACTTTTACATTTGACGGCTTTCTCTGTAAATCAAAGTAAATTATTTTTTTCTTCTGGCTACCTAGAGACTCATTCCAATTTCAAATATAATTGATCTCAGTCATGTAGCAATTAGCACAGTATTTTATAAGAGCAATAAAAGGTCATTCTGTCTGTTGTTAATTATACTATGCTTGTGTTCATTTTTCTCTTCCTAAGTGGCAGGCTGAACATTTCCCTCCACAGCCCTGTGCTTCCTGATGATCCTGATGATCCACTTCATTGTTAATCTTTCATTTGTATGTAGTAGAAATGGAACTGTCACGAGATGGTGTATTCACGGACGCTCGTTTCTTTCTGTGTTGCAGGGTGAAAGAATTGAAAAGGGCCAGGGAACATGAGACTCCTCCGAAGAGCCCCCTCGCGATGTGACATCACTCTCCTGACTTTATTTTTGTTCGTAAAACCCAGACATTTTACAAGGGGAAAAAGAGTAGGGACAGCGACGCATAAACTTACTAGGGTTCAACTAATATCACGTGTACAACAGCATTTTTCACATTTTCACAGACTTGGACGGAGAGTAGCGGCGACTCGATGGGACTCTAAACAACAAGGGTTAATGTGTGGGGTGCTGGAACATTTGCTTTGCTGCATTTTTTGCACTTTTTGTCATGGATTGCTTTGTCTTTTTTGGAAGAATTCAATTGGAAGCTGCCATGGTGTGACATTTCGAGGAAGAGGCAGTGTTTTACATGAGGAGAAGATCTCAGAGGATAGATGCAAAGACACTCTGGGCTCCAATTCACATGATTTTTATTGATTTAGCAAGCCAAAATGTATTGATCTACAACATGGTCCCTTCAATCCATCGCTGTAGATAGGTTTAGCTCCACATTGTTCCCAGCCAAATGAATGTAGTCGGGGTTACTTTCACCACACACAAATAGATGGGTGATAAAATATTCAGTTGGCCATAGTTTTTACACCATGCTTTACATGATCTATCAGCGTCCCTTGATTACTTGAATTCGTTCCACGCTGTCTGATGTATCGGTTCCATCATGTCCAATGTATTAGTGGTCTGTATCTTCAGACTCTATGTTGTTAAATACTTCCAAGAAAAATGCATGACTTCTTTGGGAGAAAAGTGTCTGCTTGTGTGCTTATGGTCTAGTCTTTCAGCCTATCCTCTGACCTCATTTGCGATTTCCAGTTTAGTGGTCTTTCAGTTGCATAGGCCTCCTCACTCTCTCCTGAAACCCGGATAAAGAACTTATGCCTCTTTTGTGTTGTAAGGTCATGCGGAAGTGTTGTTTTTACATGAACTTCAGAGCCCGCACAGGCTTTGGAGGAGAGGATCACATACATTGCCTTGACGTCTTAGAGATTCTTTGAGGGGTCCCTAAGCTTGTCCCAAACGAGGGGTTTGACAAATCCATATTTTTTGACAATTGAGCGATTTCTGTAAATAAAGAAGGCTGAAAGTAAGTAGAAAAAAACATTTACCCAAAGGGGATTGTATTTTAGAAATATATTATTTTATTCATTAAAAATGGGTCAAAAACTGGTATGAGACAAAAACAGAATATTTGTATAGTTTTGTTTGAATGCCTCAGAAGTATGGTTGTATTGTTTGTATATAGTGTAAATATCTGGGATAAAAATGAGCTATGTGCATGAAAAGTACAAAACAGAGTTAAAGGGAAAAAAACAACAAAAGCAGTAGTGGCTATGCTCTGTAAAATGAAAACTATTTCACTATTAGAGTATTTTATTTTATTTGGAATGTTCCTGAGGAGAACATTTTTGCTAAAGCATGATATTATTGCAATAAAAAAAGTAAAAAATACAGTATTTAGAGTTAGGAGAAGTCTGCAGATTATCTAAACTTCTGTTTACATTTCTTTTATGTTGACTTTGTTTTTTGGGCTACCAAGAATCTTTTGCCAATGGTGCCAAGTGAATGCTATCTAGCTTAAGAATTAAGTTACTTTTGCAGAACAGATAATCATCAGTGAAGTACACACTAGCACAGAAGGCAGTAGGATCACGAGAACAAAAGGGAACACAGACTGCAACAAAAATCCCATTTAATCATCTCACATCTCACATCTCATCTCTATCACCAGAAAGAACTTAAGCATTTATTTTGAAATATTGAGGTTTTCATGTTGCTGTCATTAAAAATGGAATGTCATGTGTTACTGTGATATGATCTTAAAGATTGTAAGGCAGCCTTGCCATGGTGACACCATATACCAGCCATGATACACCTCAGTGTCCAGTATCAAACTTTGAAGCTATTTTACTATGAGCCTAGTATTAAACAATGTGTTGTATAAAAATCTCCCTGTTCAAGGCTGCCAAATACTGAATATACTATGTACTCAATGTAAAGAACAAACATAACAATGATGTGTAGCATACTGTACATTACAGAGCAGCTAAAACCTTATAAGAGAATGCACAGGTGCCATGTTAATGTGAGGAAAAGCTGTGTTCTGTGTATTATGAACTGTTGAGGAAACCCACTGTACACATGAGCTGCTGATTTGGTGCCTGTTGGCTGCTGCATTATTCATGTAATATCCGTAGCAGAGCTACCAGGAAGTGTATTCTGTATCCAACCGATGATATTGGATTATTCAGCCAAGTGCCACTGAAATCTGTGTTTTGTTCATTGATATTGTGTTATTTGTTTCACAAAGGTTCTCCCTGAGTGTTATGTAGAAAGTGCCTATTCATATCTGCATCACATAGATTTGTGATTAAGGCTGAGGTCATGTGACATTGATGTGACATGTTCATCCTCTCTGCTCCTGACAGTTGTGTAACCTCTACATACACACTCACTAAACCCAGTATCACTGCAGCTTGTCCACATGCTAGCCTATGTTTCCTTTACTGTCTGTTTTTCTGTTCTGGACCATCTTGTTAAAACCATTTGACAAAATGCCACTACTGGGGTTTGTTGGTGCATTCTTCCTCAAAAGTGTGGTCAGAATGCATAGTCAATGCAATGTGGTGGCAAAGGAGAAGGATCTATTATGCTTGCATGGGTAAAATAGTTAACTTGGTGACTTCGGTGCACCTAAAGCATGCTTATTTTCATAGAATCGGTAGTCTGATAGACTTGTTAAAAGACGCTGCTTTGACGTGTCACAGAACTCCGAAAGACAGAGAGCATGTGACAAGAATACAGCCAGTAAGCGACGTTCAGTAGCTGCTCACGTTTAACAGGAAACCATAAAGACAGGATTATTTTAAAACAAGATCTAACTATAAACTCCTCTTTGTGTTTTTCTTTATCATTTAGATGTAGATCACTGCAGACCTGGGATAGAGCGAGGCCGTTGTAAGAGTTGCAGTAATGAACTAAGTGACACACAGTGAGACACAAGAACACATGCACAAGACCAGTTAGGGGTCTTCCCGTCTGTACTTTACTCAGGGTGCCAAAATGGGGAGGAGGAAACACGAGCTGGACGTGATTCACAGTAGAACAAGCTCTAATTCAAACATCAATTTAGCTCAAATGTCTGGGCTCTATTGCAATATTTCAGCCCAAAATGAAAGGAGAGTAATGTATAATCTGATTTCCTCTTAGCGACGGTGAGCATTACACACACCAGTGGAGCCTAACGTCCTATTATATATAGCTCATTAATATAAATGATTTGACATTTTTTCACAGTTGCCTGTTCAATCACGGTGTAACTTTCCGCCGGTTCCTGGAGCCTTCAATTTATATGTGACAAAGTACAGAAAGAGCCTAGATCAAGGGTGCAGTTAGCTGAAATCGTATATTTTACTGCCATTTTTGACTGAGATAACAGGTTAGCTCAGGGGCACCTCATGTTATCCTGTGAACTGGCCTGAGAAGCTGCCTTTCCTCCTCTTCTTTTTAGCCCTCAAAGCTCCCCTGAACCAGGGAAAGGTCAGGACAAGACATCTGTACAACATACTATACCACTCGCACACGAAGCAATAACAAAACTTATTTTGTGGAGACCTAATAGACCTAGTGATGTTTCAAATGATTGGATACATGTAGTCGACTTACTCTTATGCAAATGCCAGTATTGCAAGAATTCAGTAGTTTATGGACAGCAATTTTATGGCACCCTTTACCGAACTGCACGTTTTCATCAATTCCAAAATCCGAAAAAGAAAAAAAGGCCCTGCTTTGATAGAAAGTCATGGGTCCTTGACACTTTGCATGTGAACTAGTGTTAGATCTCTTTTCCGCTCCTCTATAGTTGTCTATCTCTGTCTTTCTCTGTCATGTGACCTGATTTCGTTTCCAAACTCCCCGTCCCTCCTTTAAAAAAACTGTCCATCTTCTCTGGGTTCTCCTAACGTGTTACACTTTCTTCCCCGTTTCTTCCTGTTCTCTTCTTTGTAAGTTTTATTTTTGTAATTGTGCATGTACAAGCGTCACTGACTCGATGGATATGTTTAAAATAAAAATTCAAAAAAGATTTCAGCTGCTGAAGCCATGCAAAACATTTTGAATTGCCCTTAAAATATGGAAGATGTTTTCTGAATGCTTTATATTCTTTCTGCTGTAAAATAATAAAAAAATGAGATAATTGACAAAACTTGACAGAGCAGGCTGCTATGTGATTTGTTCTGGGTTTGAGTTGAATGAAACGTGGAGAGAATGTACTTTTCTCATATTTTATTAAGTTACATATTTTTGATTGAGTACTAGATTATATACAGTCACAAAGATAATGTCAAGTTAATCTTCAGTCATCCTCATATGGTAAACCTAAGTGCATGCACATCTATACATACATATATGTGTGTCTCGTGTCTGTGCAGTGAGTGTCTCTGATGTTTACACACAGTATTTCCAAAAACAATCTGCAGTCCCCGCTCTCTTTCTGAAGTGCCTCCGAATACCCAGCACGTGGCTCAGTGGACTGAACATACCAGCCTTTTCCAGTGACACCTGTAAACATAAACAAAAACATGTAAGTCATTTTTGCAACTTTACAATCATTTACGGTAAGTAGAAAAAAACTCACTCCTTGTGTCAAGACTCTGGAAAGCAGTCCTGATGACCTCATATCTGACACAAATACAAAGAAGACATTAATATGTAAGTCCTTCAACATTAACAAAAAAATCTTGATTTATTTGACAGTTTAATTAGCGTTATGTGAGAGCTCTGCCAGGGTATTAGCTCTATGTAGCAATGGTATATAGACATATGAAGGCCCTATACATTGAGCCACAAAACCCCTAATCCTGGTAGTGAATCAGTCCACAATATATTTACTAGCCTGTTAATATCAGGTTGTTCAGATACAAGCTCTTGCAGATCCTGATTGAAATGAATGGTTAGTTTAAAACATGAAGGCTGTGTGAGAAAAAGCCACCGTCAACCATGACACTTAAAGATCTATATCCTGACACTCACTTTGAACTGACGTGATTGGCTGATTAGCTGTTTTGAGTGACCAAGCAATTCAACAGATGTACACAAACTAGCCAGCCAGGTGTACAGTAAAATACCTGGAGCCAGACAATAATTGACTAGGCTGAATCTGAAAATTGAATCCGTAAACTGAATCATATATGGAATACAGATGAGCATTTTGAGTCATCTGGTTTCCTTGCTAACAAATCCTCTGACCAACCAAGAAATATTCATAAGGTGACCACAATACCATGAGACTCATGGTCACTCTAACAGATACATACAACTATATTGTTTGTTGCATTAGTATGTTAAAATGCTTGTCTCTTACCATCCCTAGGTAAAAGTGTGGAGAGTCTAAATGCTGCAGCATCCTGAGGTGAGAAGCCTTGCTCAGAGAGAGACAGGTCCTCCAAAGGTCCCAGGCCTTGCTCCTCCACTGGCATTGAAGACAGTCACACCATTGTCAAAGTCTATTCAGAACCCTATGTCCTAAAACGTAAGTTAGCTCTTACCTGGTCCTGGATAAGGCATCTCGGCTGAGTCTGTAATGGGGTGGGCCAACAGAGGCGCCACAAGAAGGAAGGCCCAGGACACAAGATGGTTCATGCCTTCTAAATGATACTGGACCGCTGCAGTCACGAGAGCGTGTGTCTTCTCTGAACATCCAAACTGTGTTATATATACTTGTAACCTTTTACCCCCTCCCACATACAGCCATGACCACCGCAACATCTCCAGCTCTATCCGCAGTGTCCCATGATAAATCTACATGCAGTCACAGGTGAATTATGGCCGCCCATAAAAACACAAGTGTTGCGGCCCATGCTTCAAGGGCACAGTGCTGTTTTACCGGCCTTTTGCTTTGATTGACCAGTTTCATAGAGTTAGTAAATTGAGATTGAAGCAGGTGTTTCAGCATCATCCCTACGGGGAGCAGCTGGACAGGCCGGTCAGTCAAATGATATTATTATATCAGCAGTGTCTTTAGCTCATTTGAATCCTCTTGACATATACACATACATAATACCAGGCCTAATAAAAGTGCATTATTGCTTGTATATTTGCTGAGAGGGTCAGAGCATGGCAGTCTGAGACCAGTTTTGATTTCTAATTAATTTTGGTCAGTGGAGAATTGGAGTTGGAGTTGATTTATTCATATCAGTGAGACTCACGCCCGAGTGAGAAGTTACAGTGGGGAACTCATATCCAATAAATGGCACTTTATGAGGTCAAGCACTGATACAGGTGGCCGCAGCTTATGTCATATTTGTATATTTATCAGGATGACGTCCATGTTGCGCCCCTGGTATGATAATGAGGCCGGCGGAAGTAACAGTGACATTTAGTTTTATGGTTGGGAGGCCAGACATTGCATTTGCTGTTGCTGTATTTCATGAAAACCAATTAAGATGTATATAGTCTATTAGGCCAGGTTCTGTCATTCCGAGCTTATTCCAGGTCACTGAACTAAAAGTGTGACTGCTGAAGTGTGGGGCCACTTTACTGCAGTTAAAAACATTTTTGAAATTCATTTTTGAAGTAGTGTTAATAATAATAATTAATGCACAATATAATTGTTAATGTAAGAGCACTATTTGGCAGCTGGAGTATTTCACAATGGTAGACATTTTATTTTGGTAAATATCTTAAGATGAAACACTCTTCTCATTACAGGTCATATTTTACACTATTGTCCCAAATAATAATAATAATTTAAAAAAACAAAAACAAAAAAAAACATTCAGAACGTAAAAGTACGTTCTGTATACAGGGATTTATTAACAGCAGCATAACTTCAATATTTTATTTTTGTCTTGCATTTTGAATTACTATTATCCGATCATCATGTAGCCCTAACATGAGTTCAGAATGGGCTGTCCTAACGCTCTCCCAAACAGCTGAGGTCACGCATGGGAGCTATGTGACCTGACAGGTCTGACTGGTGTCAGAGCCCTCAGCAGAGGGCAGTGTTACTCATGCTTAGGTCTACAGAATATACTTTTTACGAGTTTTTATGGATTTCCCCAGAAACAGCGTTTTTAGGCTATTACTTTTTTTCTCGCAGGTTGTTTTTATTGGTTATTTGAAAATGTATTAAATACATTGGTCTGAAATTGAAAATCCACATATATTGCATAAAGCAACGGCCCTATTGTCTGTAGTAGTAGCAGGCCTTTCACGTGTTTTTGTTCCCTTAT
>JAVQKC010149346.1:0-14756 GCA_036025475.1 Philypnodon macrostomus | reverse complement strand
TGCCTCCTTAAGTACAATGTAATACACTGTCTAACAAACTGTAATAACATGGAACTACATTGTACATACAGAATTGTTAGGTTTGGGGTTAGGTACAATGTAGTTACATGTTATTACAGTTTGTTACACAGTGTATTACATTGTACTTAATGAGGTAGATACAATGTAGTTAGGGGCTATGGAAATTGATAAAATATGTGTGTTACCAAAAGTGTAAAAAGTCAAATTGTATTGAGAAGCTTAACCACTTTAACTGTTTTGTATTGTTGTTATCAGACAGACAGAAACATGTATTTTAAACTGAACATGGGGAAAAAACCTGCTTTACAAATTAAAAAATGTATTGCATCTGTTCCTCTATGTCAGGGGTGTCCAAACTATGGCCCGGGGGCAAAATGCGGCCCACAGACCAATTTTTTGTGGCCCTCAGGCTTACCTCTCAAATGGTCTTTTTTACTCCATTTGACTCTACATAATCCAAGCCCACTTTTCTGTGTGTTATTGTTGTAATATAGAGGGACAATAAGTGAATAAACCTGAACATATGTGGTCCAAAAACAGATACAACTGAAGGGGACTTTTGGTGAAGTGAAATCAGTCACATGAGCGAGTGGCCGTCCTTGGTATAAATTTCTGGCATGTGGACCTCAGTGAAAAAGTTTGGACCCCCCTGCTCTATGTGTAACCATAAACTCTCCTCATGTATGAGTGTTTCGAAAAGTGTGGGGCAATAAAAAACACTCTTAGAGGTTCATGTAGCGGGAAAATGTAACTTATTACCTGTCTTTGATTGTAAAGAGCTCATCAATGCACTAATATGAAGGTGCCATAATTAGAATCTAAATAATTAAATTGTTTTTCTGGACTGAAAAACAAAGACCATCTGTTCGGCACAGCTTTCCCAATTGCATGTATTTTCAACAGATAAACATAGGTCCACGTGTAATATTTCTTCATTGCACACAACATGGCTTGATTGATGTGAAGGCTGTCAGGTGAGTGGACATTATAGTACTTAATATTTGATGTTCTTTTCCTGAGGCTTTTCATAACTCTCTCTCTCTTTGACACAAAAGTCAGCAATGGAGCTTTGGAACCACTGACCATTTACATTATGTGAAATGCACTGTAGTATTTTTGAGACATTCTCTGTAAGGTATGGAAGGGTCATTGGTAGCCATGTGCTCCTCATCCTTTAAGGGGTTTTAACTGTGCGTCCTTGTTTCTGATATATCTACCGTATTTGTAGAATTTGTTTTGTTGCCTCAGTCGAAGGAATCAATTTGAATTAAAAATAAAATACATGTTTTCGCTATGTTCTATATGTTAACACAAATCAATAGTCTCACCATTTATTCAGTATCCATATGTGAACCAGCCAATCGAAATAGTAATCAGTGTATCCAGTGCCATTGCTTTGACATGACTTGAAAGTATGAGATGTATTTTAGATGGTTTACACTGTCACAGGGAAGTACTAAGCATATTTCATTGCTCTATAATATGACAACACACTAGACTATAATTGAACTGGGTGTACATGATACATTAATTTGAATAAATAAATGATAAATAGCAACCAACATGATGGCTTTTACAGATACACATCATGATACACAGTGTACTCACAAAATGCAATTGGATTGATTAACTCATTTCTTGATTACTGCCCATCATCATCCTCATCCTTCAGTATTATATCAATGCCTTTACCAAGGGATAGAAGAAGATGAAAGCCAGCTCAGTTACTTTTACTCAATTACATTTACTTGAGTAACTTTTAAAATAAATTGTATTCCATAGAGTAGCTTTACTGCACAATACTTTTTACTTTTACTTGAGTAATAATATTTTTAAGTAACTGTACTCTTACTTGAGTAAAATCTTCTAGAAAGAGTAAGAGTACTTTTACCACCTCTGTGTGTCATGTAAGAACAGCTTTATGTGAAAAATGTGATGATGTGGAAATTCTGTTCCTTGTGTCTTAATTTATAATCTGAGATTACAGTTACTTGGTATTTGAGTAGTTTTCTCACCAGTACTTTTCTACTCTTACTCAAGTAATTATGTAAATGAATTATTTTTACTTTTACTTGAGTAACATTATTTTGAAGTAACGGTACTCTTACTTGAGTAAAATGATTGGCTACTCTACCACCTCTGATGAAAGCATGTGTAGCATTAGATAGATGATACATTCATTAGTAATAATGATGTCATCAAAGCTCCCTCTTTATCTGGTGAAATGGAGCATATACTGTAAATTGTATGAAAATTAAGGTTTCCCATAACTGTCTTCTGTGGATGGCGTTTTAAAACATAACACAGCTCAACTATTCTGATCATCATCTCAGCGTCACTAATGCATCAGGGAGATTAGTTATTAATGTGGCCAATTAGTTCAGCCTTTGAGAATGACACAGCGCAGTGAAATATTGAACTGTTACAAGAATAGGACAGTTTAAGCTGCACTTGTTTGCATCTGTGGCCTACTGTGAAAACCATGGCACTTCACAATAAATGACCAAGATTTTTAAAGACAAAATGTAATGATTTTAGATTGGATTAAGAGACTATTTAGAGACCTAATCACAATGCACAATGTCATAAAGTGTATTTTCTCAGTGTAATGAAGAACTATTTCATATTCTGTGGCTTTAGAGACTTGCCAAGAATTGCCTGGAATAAGCTTTTTGTCAACAATCGATAAACCAAACCCAAAGGAAACGTTATTCTGATTTTAATCTAACAAGGACCTAATGGCAATTGATTGATATTGGATCGTCAAGATGATGTTTTCCGAGTTTTCTGGTATGGCGATCTGCATGTCCTCCATGTGTTACCGATGAGTTCTCTCCACCCTCTGCGCAACTACAAGCATGTATTAAGAGAATTGGTCATTCTAAAAAGCCCATAGGTAATACACTTGTAAGTGAATGTTGGTCTGTGTCTTTAATTGTAAGCCTTTAACTTTTGCCCATGTGTCCAGGATAAACCCCACCTCAGGCCCATAGTTGCTGGGTTAGGCTTCAGCCACCCACAGCCCTTCATAGAAACGAATAGAAGAAGATGAATGAAATGCAGTAAACATTTACTGATAATAATGTCACTGTCCGTCTTGAGCCCTATGAAAGGTCACAAAGACATAAATGCATCAAAGACCAAAAGCAAACATAGTGACATTTAGAAACACAAGAGACCCACAAATGTTTTGTAAGATATAAACTCACACAGAAGCTCAGAAACAGAGAAATACAGTGGTAAAAGTTACAATGCTTCAACTCGGCTATAGCTTCCTCTTTTTCTTATAAAGCAATTACTGTATATTCCATTGAGCGAGTCCCCTGAGCCCACAGTGGATCAAATAACAAATCAACAAGAGACAAATAAACCAACACTTTTGCATTCATTTGAAAAAGTCACTGGTGACACTTATAACTCAATTGAAGTGGGTTTGCTATGAAATTACATTTGTCTCTGCTTTGAGAACAATGCCACGGTAAGTCTTTTTATATAAGATGAGTTTTTTCTACCGTCCATATTTTTTTTTTTCAACTTTCAAATGTATGTTATAAGAACTAAAAATCCGTCACCAACCATTTTTGAAGAGTCAGTTGTCTGCATTTTCTATATGTTAACGATGCCACCATTTTCCTATGCATCCCAGTCAGTAATTCTATTTCATTATCATTAAGTGTTCATACATATATGGGGAAAAGTTACATTGTTTACAATAACTAGTTATTTAATGTATTGTTCTCTTGTCTATCTCTGTTATATACTCTGCTCTTGCTGGAAATAAATAAAAACATTTACAAATAATGAATTTAGAGGGAAAATTGTTTGCTCAATCTGATTTTTCATAATATTTATATACATCTTACATAAGCTCAAATACAACATAAAAGCTCTTAGAGTGACTTTAACCTTGTGAGGATGGTATCTATAAAGCACTATTCGCTATACCGTTTAAATTTGCCAAACGATTAGTGAGTCTTTGCTTCAGTGAAGGGGCTAAGCTTTGAAACCAAAGTATGTTTGTTTTGCCCAAGGTTGTCTTTAAGTCTTTATTTGACAAGAATGATGAACTACGCTATTACAGCTTTAATCCAAGAAGATAAGCATCGTCATGTGTGACTGTCCAAGGTCCATTTTTATTTTCTGCTACATTCAGAGGTCACATATGTAAATGTCATTTCTACTGAGGGCTGACCTTCACGTTCTACTGTGAAGGTCAGCCCACAACTATTCTGATGAGTTAATACACTAAATTACCACTTTTGATCCAGTTAGTGGGCTTTCTGAAACTGAAACTTTGAGCTTTGGGGCAGAATGCCAATTGTCATCTTGCTCCTGGGATGCTGCAGCCGTCTCCATAGAAACCTGCTCTGATCTGTGCGTCAGATAAACCTGCTGTAAACTAGCACAAGGTCCCATGTGTCTGTCAGAGATGAGGCAGTACAGAGGAAATTATTTGGGGGAAGGTAGTCATAAATTATGATTTTTAAGATATGATGTTAATAGGAAAGTCACAATAGATTTACCATCATTTTGACTAGGATCTTTTAAAACTCAATTCTAATTACAATTAAGTCCTCAATGGGGTACAGCCAGGTAGTTACAACAACTAAAAATGTGCATGATGGAAATCAAACCAGTACCCATAGGCCAGATATAAGTCAAACTGTAATAATTAAATCTAAAACACAGCTGCTTCTTAGACAGTGACTACTTTTGAGAAGTTTAAAGTTTAAGTTTTGAACATTTTAGTATTAAGTCTTGAGGAAGACTACTTTTTATTCCCCAGATAAAAAAGAGAGCTCAATATATTAGGTCTATCTAAAACAAACTGGCGCATAGTTCTGCCACCTGTTGCTAGGCACGTGTAACCAACTCAAGCTAAGTAGCTAGGCTACATCGGTAAGTTTATTTGGTGATTAACTAATTATGCACCGTACCGTATCCAGTGTTTGTGATTGGTTGTGCTAAATTCCTACTACGTGTTTTCATCCTAAATGTAGAGGCTACAGAATAGCTACAATAGTTATAAACGGCTAATAAAACTTCTTAACGCTGGACCTGCATTAAGTGTAATACAGGCGAAAGCCCACTAGAGAGCAGCAACGTTTTATGGTGGAGCTTGCCAAATCCAGTGTGCGTCTCTTGGAAGATGGGATGAGGAAATGAGTTATATTAGTAGATTTTCACTCTTCTCTGTTGTGTTGTCTACCAGGCTTTGAAAGAAGACGACGTTTGGATCCTCCAGGTTTATAACATAAACGAGTAAGTACGCATTCTTTTTTTTAACTCAAATATTCTAGTTCGTACTAGCAGCACAATGTTGATTTAGTCAGACCTGAACTTTTGGAGTGTAGCCTGATAACACGGGCAACAGTCGAAACACGTTTTCAAACTTGCCCATTTTAAATTTGATAAATCGTAAAATCATGTTTACAGCATAGATCTCTTGGCTGATAAATAAAAGCCCCAACTCAACAACCAGTGGGCCTAGATGAAGGTGAAAGAGACTACTAGATAGAATAGAATCAAATAGACTAGTTTACATTGTGTATGGGGGTCCGTCAGTTATAGTGACATTGTCAGCCCAGTGAAAAAGGCATTGCCAAGTGTCTTTGAAGTTGTAATTTTGCTAACATCCACTAGGGGTCGACGCCTGCCTGTCTATACCTGTTTATGACCTCTATCAATAAAGGATTCCCGGTGTAATCTGCCTAATGTACGGGATTATTTTGGAGGTTTAAGAGTTGGTCTGGTTAATCTCAACGAATCCTTACGTGACGCGTGTAAATAGACGTACCGTGGGCCAATTAGCATTTCTATCAACGGGGCACCACACATAAAGACCAGAGCAAACCAATTTAATCTACCTTAATTTGTCTTTACATTATTATAATCGTTTTTTGATCAAATAATTTTATTTCATTATAGGCTTGCAAATGTCTTGCACCTCTCTTGGGACGCTCTCTAAGTGCAGGAATGTCTGGAAGTGTTATCTTGGTTCATGAATAATAATATGAGACATCTGCCTTTGCCAAAGAAAAAAATATTGGGTTTTGCGAGTAATTTCCTTTCCTCTAAATTGAAACCCCTAATAGCCACTGCTTCGGTTGTGGTTTTAGCGGAGACTAAACGGGGAAGACGGTGAGAGAGGGGGCCGGAGCAGTGAGCGGGAGGGGACAGAGGGGCAGATACTTGGGAACGCATCGCAGCAGGACAAGCAGTCGAACCTGACGGCGCTCAGCCAGCGACGGACACGGACGAGGAAGGTAGGACAATATGATAATGGCATGATCAGCCTGTGGGGAGTTGATAAGAGGAATGTTTATGGCTGCGGCAGAGGCGCTTCAAGACAGATAGTGGTATTCAAATAGTGTCTGTTCTGTCTCCAGATGTGCGTAATTTACTACTTTTACGCGCGCGCTCTATGTGGCTTGTTCTGGTTGATTTCTATAAGGAGCTACTTGAATTAGCATATCATGTGAAGTTATTTAAGTTTTTACATTTATGATTAAAATATTGATGCTCTATGGTGATACAAATCTGTCTCACCTGCAGTTCTTTTGATTGATTCTCAAACATCTTTATTAACTATCGTCCTTTTTAGTGGTGATTATCAGGCTAATGTGGGTCAGTCGGTAAACGTGAGGTAGTCCCCTGCCTGCGCGCCTTTACAGGTGTCAGGTGAACAGTTTTATCTCAGGTAGCCCTAGAGACCACAGAGGAGCCTGCTGGGAAGCGCCGGCTGCCCACTTACTTATTCATGTGTCACCTGAACACAGCTGCAGCGCAGCGCCCGCTCACACAGAGGACCTATTCTCCTCAAGAATTTACCTTTTAGTGCTGTCACATGGGTCACTTCACTTTTTAGACAGTTATTGTCCTCCAAAACCTGGGTAATCTCTAACAGAAAGTGTAGCAAATTCAACTGTATAGCCGATACTTAATATTTGATGCATTTCTTCATTGACAGCCATGCAGAATGATCCTGCAGATTCAGGGCAGACTTTCTAACTCCACACACACCTCACTTTTGAAAAACTTAAAGAGAAGCACAGTGAACTGTAGTGTGTATGGATTTAAGGTTTACCCAGGTGTAAGACTCATCAAAGTTATTGGAAGTCCTTCTCTTTGTGGAGCTGTGTTTTTTTAAGTTTGTTGATTGATATAGGTCTGTCACATGATTAGACAAGTGCAGCAAAATATTAATCTCTATTTGAGTTCCAAGTTCATCCAGTCAACATAGTGAAATATAGAAAGCCATAAGTAAGTCATTGATGATCTTAGTCTGGTCACTGGCAGCGGGCCACAGCTTCATCACATGCATCCTTTTCAGTGCAGCTATTACTGTCTCCTCAATGATGCCGAACCTTAACCTTCACAATGTACTATGCAAGCAGGTGATTTGGAGGACATTTATTGATTGTGTCTTTTCTATTTTAAGTGCCATGTTCATAATTGTAGTTTCCAAACAGAGATCTTGTTTTTGGACATTTTTGTGGCGATAGGAACTCCTCAGATGAGTTTGATCTGCAGTTTTGTAGTCTCTTTTACAATGTTGTGAAGTTGTTTTAAGTACAATGTCTGTGTACTGAAGTCTTTACTTTTTGATCCCCTTGATGCTTTGACATAGCCAACATAAAATACCATCATATCAATTATTAGTGTCTGGTATGTTGTCTATCATAATGGCTGTCATTTTGTTCAAGATTCCTATAGTTTATATACTGTCATGAAGCCAGAGCAAAACTGTTTCTTTCTGCTATGAGCTTTTGACAGCTGGCCTTTCTGAGTGTCTGTCACTCCCCCTGCTTTCATTCAAAACACCAGAAGGAAGAAAAAATAGTGAAATGGATAGTCCATATCTGACGGGCACAGCTCTGACTGACAGCCTCAAATGAAAGCCTATATGAGGGATAGAGGAATGAATTGCAGATACAGACTCCACTGTACGCAAAAAGACTGCGGCAGGACAAGAGGCTACTGTTGTGAAAATAGGATGAATTATTGAGATTGTATATTCTGTGGATCAACCCTTTAAAATATTGTGTTTGTTGAATAAGTCTGAGATATTAAAAATTATGCTTTTCTAAGGGGACCCAGACGATTAGCTTGAATGTATAATGTTGTCTGAGCGAGTGGTGAGAAAAGCTGACAGTAATTTTAGGACAAGCGATTCAGAAAGTTAGTTTTCTTACACTTAGACTGTGAGTGCTAACAGATTATACAATTCAGAAACAAGAGTGCTATGAAGAAATGCAAAAAATAAAAGTATAAAAGTGAAAATCCAGTAACAACGTCTGCATTCATAGGTAGGACAGCAAGGTACATCGGCGAAACGCCCCCATACGTCTGCCACAACTGGCACCAACGGGCACCTGAATCAGACATTGTGTGATTTCTAAGAGTTTTTATATTGTTAACGAGCAATTAAGAGGCCCCGCCCCCAAACCATGACAAACATGGGAAGGGTCTATTTGACTTTTTACATGTTTGTGAAGGATGTTTTTTGCCTTCTTTCTTCTTTCAGTCTATAGGGGGCGCTATGGAGGTAACTGGCGTCCTATTGGTCAGATGTGTTCAGGGCCGGGGAGTAATTAGGTGTTTCAGGTTTGAGCCTAATCGGGCAAAGTATGTGCACGTTAGAGGCTGTCAAATATACCTGACCTCACCATTTCAATCCAAAATGTCTGACTTCCTGTAAGTGTGTCCAGACTCCCATAGGGGTCATAAACATGGGGGCGCTATTGAGGCATTCTTTATTTGACCTCTGTAATGTGCCTACGTACATTAACTATACAATCACTGTGCCAACAATTCATGTGATTTTGTTTATGTTCATCAGGATTATTGGCTCAATTAAAGTACTTCAGAGCATTAATTATTGAAATATTTAATTGTCATTAATCGTAGATGTACCAAACTCAATCCAGTTCCGCATCTTCATGATATGTACCTGTGTGCAACAGTTGGAAATATGTGGCTCATTACGTTCACAATTTAAGCCATTAATTAATTAATTATTACTTAATTAATATTCCTCTTAGAATTACCAAAATCAATCCAGTTCGCTGTATTACCTGTGTGCAAAAGTTGAAACTGATGGGGCAATTAGTTTTTGATTTATCGTGTGATTCTATAATATCGTTGTTTCGCCGGTATAATTGGCATTTTATCAACATCTTAATACAACATAATCTCAAGTGGCACTTTTGTCTCATGCATTTATGCGCTCCCCTCTATGCACTGGACATCTCTGGGATACAAAAGATGATTATTGTACATACAGTTTTTTTCCATTTCCATTTCCAAAACCAACTCTCTGCTGGTCCAGCTGTGTTTGGTCATTAAATGAACCGAGGCAGTCGTGCAGAACCAAAGGAAACAGGTTGTTGAGGGGAAAAGAGGGAAAAGCTAAGACGCCATTTTGCAAAGCCACTTTTATTTGAGAGGATGCCACCGTCGTCATGTGACGTTAGACAGGATTGAGGTTGGCCGATGTAATCACGGATTCTGGTGAAGTTATACGTGTTTGTCATAATAATAATAAGGTGTTAATGTGACCCTTTAAGGCAGGTCGGTTATAACTTAAAATATATAAATACAATATCCTCTACAATCTCAATTTGTTTTGTATTCAGTGTCTTTTGAGGAGTATCTTTAAAGCAAGCTAAATAATTTTTTTGACCTCTATCTCTATCTTTCTCTCAGTTTTTTTTATATAATACCTGTTAGTCATATCTGTTATCTGTCATATTCAGTAAAACCGGTGATGTGAATGAATGGCTCTCTTTTCTATCAGAGGAGTTGCTGGCCAAGGCTCCAGTTTCTCCAACCTAGGGGTGGACAATAAATAGTCATATATATTGTACAATCTATCTAAGCTGAAATATAGTAGGTCTAGACCAGGGGTGGGCAAACTTTTTGACTCAAAGGCCACATGGGGTTTAAAAATGTGCCAAGTGGGCCGGCTGATATTGTGTTCTTTGTAAACTCTAACCATTTCTTGACTAATGAGACATACAGCCTTCGATCGGACCTCAGTGAAAAAATATGTTGATGTGGAGTTAACTGGTTACTGCAGGTTATAACGACGTGAGTGAGAAATTGGCAAAATGTTATCATTTAAAAAATATGAGAAAATGCTTGGCGGGCCGGATTAAAAAGCCCAAAGGGCCGCAGTTTGCCCACCCCTGGTCTAGATTGATCTCTTAATAAATATATAATTGAAATTAGTATTCATAACAGGATATTCTACTGAAAATATAGTGAACCATGTCAAATAAAAACAACACTTTGAACATCTTTATTTGGACAAATCCATGTGCTGATATTTAAGTTACAATAGAAGGACTGGGACCCTCCTGATAGATGGAGGGATGAGGTGAAGTGGGGAGATCCAAAGGTCATCTGCGCTCAAGAGGAGCTGCTAAATAGTGTGTTTTGATGTTGAGTCGGGATGGGCTCAGTCCATGGTGCAGGGGTGGAATGAGTGTGGCCTAACAACAGAAAGACAAAAGGAGATGAATTGGTCTCAGTAGGATATGGCCTGGCCTCTGACACAGCTGTCAGTGTTATGTGCTCTGATATACACACACACGCACATATGGGTCAAGTGTAAAAAAACCTGGCCATTTCAACTGGGACGTACACTGTAAAATATTGCCTTAAACACATCTATTATTTTCACATGACTAACTGACCTAAACTAGTTTGGTGGTTTACTTAAGGGGCTTTGTAGGTGTCAAGAAAAACCCCTATTAAATGAATGTGAGGGGGAATGGTTGTCAAAGTGTCAGCCCTGCATTGTCCAGGGTGTATCCTACATAAGGCCCATAGTTGCTAGCATTACTTGGTGAGGAAATGGGGTCTCAGTTGAGGTCAGTGGGTATTTTTTAGTTTCTTAGATTTTTGTCAAATTTTACAGTGTAGACTTTGAGACGGTGCCAGTATGTTCTAGAGTGAATGTGAATGCGTTTGTTGATATAATGTCCATCTGGGATAAAAGGCACAGAGGGGCACAGGACACAGGCTCAAATTGAGATGAAGACTGCTATTAGCATTAATGCAACATAAGACAGAGGAGGCCCCATTTACATACATCATGTTTGTGCTCTGTACAGAAATAAAAGGAAAGCCCTGTTTTTTCCTCTTAATTGAATGGAGAGTGTGTGTAGAGGCAGAATTAACAGAATGTGAATATTTGCATTTGCAGATTGTTCACAGATGTCTTTACTTTTTTAAACCTCAGAGGTGTTTTAGACTGTTTTACACAATTGTATCGCACATAAAAAAGTCTGTGCTTGCCAATCTTAAAAACACTATACTGTATGTAGGAGTTTGCAAATTGTGTGAAGACATGCTCAACCAAGAAACCTTGTATAGATTTCTTTGGTAAAATACATTGTTTAGCACATTGTTGCATCCATAATGACAAGCGATCTAGCTATTATTTCTGCATGTACTATTGTATAACATTTTGAAGCAGTCTTAATTTCTGTATGTCTGTGTACAGAGCTTATGTGTTAGGAGAATTCCCCCTAGTACATGTGACAGTGAATGATTCTGTCCGTCTGTTTGTTACCATGTCTCTGCGTCAACACAGCGATCAACTGGCCAACGTTCAGGCTCGCAGTACGTGAGCGGAGCGGTTTCCGTACGGTCTTCCTCCGGACTGTCATTCACACCGAGAGCGGTCCCACAGTCAGTGTGAATTAGACGTAAGGCCTATATATGTATCACACTCAACCTCCAACAGGAATAACCCAGAGACGATCAATGGCTGTATACTGAGATAGGGTTGGGGTGAATTTTTTTTGGGATGATTTATTTGACTTGTATTTTTTTTGTCTTTGTTATGCTATTCAATGTGCATCTAATCCAGTGTTCATCATAAAACTTTTGAGTTTTGTTAATAATATGAAGACTGCCATTGTTACAGTGAAAAGAGCTGTAAAGAGCAGAGCATATATTAATGCACTGTAGCACGATTCAACAAACCTTCGCAGATTATCAGATTACCATAACCTTTTATCACGATTCAATATTATATTGCCATACCCATACTTGTCAGTCTTAGAAACACTTTACCGGCCGTGGGAGTTTGCAAATTGTGTGAAGCCATGCTCGACCAAGACGCTGTTTACTTTGATTTCTTTAGTGAAAAAGCAGTGCTTAGCATATTGCTCATTTATAATGACAAAAAACTGTTTACTGAGCTCATGTGTTAGAAAGATTGGTGGCTTTAAATTGCCCCTAGTAAATTAATGAGAGTAATATTTGAATGTCCCAGTGTCAATCCTGCCTGGCCAATGCTTAAGGCCCATAGCAACCCCCAACAGGAATAAGCTAAAGAAGATCAATACGGTACATTGAGAATCAGGTTCTTATTGTTAACCCACGTTAAAATGGTTGAATTCATAGATCTTAAGGTACATCTAACCTCCACCACTTTGTGCGCTTTGATATCGACTCGCAGCACATGGTCCGCTCTCCCGCTGCGTCTCACGGTTTGTCTCAGTGTGAGGCTGTAGCCCACTATTTACCACCAGTGAACAGTAATCAACTCTTAACCTACTACTGAATATAATGCTCATCCCTCACTCCAACACAAAGGAGGGCAGGTCAGCACAGGGCAGAGCAGATATGAGTTGTGCCTGCTCAAGTGTTCTGGGAAAGGCTGCTGTTATAATGCGGCTCTGTGTGCTGTTTCTGATAATTACTCTTTCCCGTACACTGTGTAAGCTGCCCTTTCGCTGCTGTAGTGCTTTGTGCAGTTTATCCGCCTCTTGGAGATCAAAGACGATTCAGGAGCATCTCTAGTATAAAGAGGAAGACAGTGCTTTGCTTGGCTGGTGTCTATAACTATATCTCATGTTCACAGGCTGTAGAAGTAAAGGATCTTAATACTGAAGGGGTGCATAGTGGCTGAATGGTTCTGGTCCCTCAGCCAAGAGATTAGATACTTGGACCAGCTGAGTACAATCCTTCTAAGTGCAGTCTGTATGTCCTTCCCGTGTTACTGCATGTCCCCCCCATCTTCTTTCTACTGTTCAAAACATGTGTTGGGGGACTGGTGACTCTAAAATTAGTACTTCCTGACTATCTTAGCGAGTCTAACGGTTCTTCTGATCTTAAGCATTTCATTGCATTTTTGACCTTGTGTTGAACCTGCATATGACAAATAAACTGGAAACTGAAATTCTTCTGGTCAGTGATTGTGAGAGTGAATGTACAGTGTGTCTCTGTATCAGCCCTGCAACTATCTATTAAGTGTCTATAGTGTACCTCAACTAAGGCCAATAGTTGCTGGTTTAAGGTCAAGTCAACTGCAAACCATAGGAAAAAGGATCAATATACATAAATCTTTTACTGAAGGAAGACAGCCGGAAGCTTTTTGTACAGTCAGCATCAGGTGTGTTTTATGTCTGTTGTAATCCAAATACACATATTGTGGTTTGTTAATTTCAATAATCCAGCATAAGGCCATGTAAGCGCTGCCACTTTCTGCCATGCATAGGGAGAGATTGGCTACTGGTATCCTGATATGCCTTTTGCAAGTGACTTTTAAACAGTTTCACTTCAACTAATGGGGGTTGTTGTGTGTTGAAATGAAGAAAAAGCTCAAGTATTTGTTTGATTCTAGCTATAGGTTGTAAAAGTGGGTAGACAGCATTTATCATCATATTGTTTTGCTGGGTCCTTAGGGCAAAATCATCCAAGGAGACGCATTCACATCTATTTCCATGGACTTCTTATGATTTTCTGAATGATTTGATGCTTTTCCTACAGCAATGATTCTGCAGCAATTCTGAATATGTACTGCCTCCTGTTGATTATTTGTCTCTACATTCAAAGATAGTTCAAATCTGTGTTCATTTACTCTATACAAAAAAGTGGCTGGCCTGGCTAAGTGCTCAGTGCAAAATTAAATCTTCACAAATAACAGATATATTGTTATCATGATCCAATTACAACATACAGTACTTTGCATCTACATTCAATTCAACTTTCTGACTTCCTGCTCAGTACCTGACCCCGTTCTGATTCACATTGCTATCTTGTCATGTTGTGCGGTTGAGGTTTGCTGAATAAGGCTTTCTGTCTGTCATGTCAACTTTGAGATGAAGAGATCAAAGGTTCCGGGCAGAAGACATTACTCAGCTCATCAAAACCACTACCCTATACCTCCCCCCGTCTCCCTCGACCAACACGGACCAAAAACGTCTACTAATCTGTCTCTGGTCACACCGCTAATGACTGATGGCTTTTTCTTGACGACCGCCGGGCCTGAAATCTCAGATCGATTGGCCATGATAATCCAAGATTTGGCTCTCCGAAACGAGGACCACTGCTCCAACTGAGAAAGGTGCCACCGAGGTTAAGGCCAGTCAGACACAATCGCCATGTAATCAATAATATCGAGTGGCGTAAGCCTGGAAATACAGAAGCAGGCATGTGGGCAGCAGTCATTCAGGCTCTCCAGAGGGAACATAGTGGGCCCAGATATTAGTCTCTTCACTTTCCACAGATTAATGTCAGATCAGCTTTAAGAACAACTCATTAGATACAAGAGTTGAACCACACAATGAGATATGGCCCAAGAAGAGAGGTGCGCGTTATGATTGATTGAGATTGAATTGAATCAACAATTACTACCTGTGCAATACTATACTATTTTACCACCTGTGAAATACTCCACTTACACCTTATTTAATCCTACCTGCACCTTTGTATTT
>JAVQKC010149344.1:0-51510 GCA_036025475.1 Philypnodon macrostomus | reverse complement strand
TAATAATAACAACAATAATAATAATAATAATAATAATAATAATAATAATAATAATAATAATAATAATAATAATAATAATAATAATAATAATAATAATAATAATAATAATAATAATAATAATACGTTTATCTTCTGTAGGAATTCTGTGTATAATTAAGTACTGGTTGACTAATGATTAAAAACATTCACATGCTGCTGGCACACTATACCTGAGTGACAATAGTATTCCCATCTTGACCAGTTCTGTCATTTATCGTCTGATTAAAGAGGAAAATTATTAAGTTCAATTTCAAGTTCTGTGTTTTTTAGGTATTGACCTAATACCAATATATATTTTTGAACACCATGACAAAATAAAACAATGAGATAAAAAACAAAAAAAAATTAAATTAACCACAACCAAACTGCTTTCCACACTTAAGACCAAATAGCTATTCGTGTCTGAAGCCACAACTGCATGCTGGCTTCGAACCCTTTATGTCTTGAATCATGTAGTTGTTTGTCCTTCCCTCTGTCACATCACATGTCCTCCTGTCCGGCTGCGCTGCCCACATCAGTTGGTGTTCACTGGCTCTTGCGTTTCATTTTCACTACTATAGTCCGATTTGGGTTCGTCCTCAAAGTCCTCGTACATGTCCATGTCGTCTTCGCCGTTGACCGCTTCGCTGTTGTTGGCCATGGGGTTGGGCTCCAGCTTCATGTTGTAGGTGCTCTGGATGACAGGAATGGACGGCTCCGGAGAGGCGGAGGCGCTGGAGCACTCCGATGTCATCTGAGGTGAGGGTGTGGTGGTCGCCATAGTAACCGCCCCGGGATAGACCATACCGGTGCCGGTGCTGATGGGGATCTGCGGTGGCTGCCTGGATATGAAGGGAAAAAAACTTAGCGGTAACACTTAGAAAACATTAGTGAAGTGTTTGTTATCAGTAACCAGAATTCTGAGATGATAAAAACAGGCAGTAATATAGTAATTATGGTTAATTCCCAAGTCATTTCTATATAATTACCCTTGTAATCGATATAGCATGGTAACAAGACAATACAATACAGAATAACCTTCTAATTATGGATTAGGGGTTAGTGTTGGTAATTACAAATAATTCACTTCAAATTTAATCATAATTACTTTATTATTACCTACTTATTATCTGTTTATTATCATACTATTACTGTACTGTAAAGTAGAGCGCTGCCATTATAAACAATGTTATTTTTTAATTTTCCTCAGTAATGCAATAACGTAAATTTAATTAATATTAATTATATCAATAGTTATTCACTTTTTTTTCAATGATTATGTTTATTCTATATTTATTAATGTAAAGTTGTGATCTATTCTAAAAGTCAAAGTGTGAGGCTGTCAAAAGCTATTTTCTGTTTAGATTGTAAAAGTACTTGAAATAGGACTGTTAAATGGGTGTGCTTTGTGCCAGCAGCTCTGTGAAAAGCATTTAAAGGAAAAAAACCCTGACAGCTCCCGTTTTGAGTTGTTCAGAAACACTAGCCAGTTTATTGGTGACATAAAACCAGTGCGTACTCAGTGATTGATACACCAGCCTCTGCTGCTTATGACTGACATGGGAACACCTGGAGAAGGACTATCCTGCAAACCCCACACAGTAAATTCAAGTGTTAAACTGCAGACTGCTGCCCTCCGGGCTTCTGTAAGCCTATACTTACAGCTTATATCCTCTAATAATGGCTCTACTTCAAGCTCCATTTGCAAAAAACTATTATCTACAAAAATAAACTATGAAAACTATTGGTAGCATGAGTTAAGTATTAGTAGCCAGTTACTTAATTATTTCAAAATTAATATAATTGATAATTAATGAATACAATTCAATTTTATCATTTATATATATTAATCATTTATTGTTGCTTAACAGTGGTGTGTATTCTGAAGTGTATATAATATATTTTTACTACTACAAAACTACTACAACATTCACTAAAGCCGAATTTGTCCAGAAATGTCCATTAATCTTGTTTTTTGGTGCATGAAGTGGTTAGTTTGTGGCATGTGTGACAGCATGCCTACCCCACAGTGAAGAACTGCCTCATCTCCTGTCGGCGGGAACGCATCAGCTGCTTGTACTCTCCAATGCGCAATTTCTTTCCGTCAATAATGCAGGTCCTCTTAGGCCGAGGCTTGTACTTGTAGTTTGGGTACTTCTCTAGGTGGAGCTTGCTCAGACGGGCCTGCTCCTCGTAGTATGGCTGCTTATCTTGGTTAGACATGGACTTCCACCGTGAACCTAAATAATGTGGTTCACAATTTAAATATTTGAACACAAAATGAAAATTAAAGAACCTAAAATCCTAGTTAGATAGCTGTAAGGGTTTAATGTAAATGAACTTTTATGTTATTTGTAGGAGGCCTGGATTGATGTCAAATAGTATGCTAAATAGTGCAGCTTTGTGAAGAGTCCCGTGAGGTAGTGCATGACAGCACTTTTAACAGCTCTGATGTATGGACTCCAACGCAGAGGGGACAAGACCCATTTAGCCTCTGTCATTTTTCATGACAAACACTTATGGTAGTGATAGGTTATAAATCCATCTGTATGCAGAGCTGCTCTATCAGATAATACAGTAGGCCGCCCCTACATTAGATTACGAAGAATGTATCTATAAAGAAACTATACAGTAAGTTACTTTCATATACGATTTTCATATTGTCTTAATATAATTATATAAATATTGCATCATTTACAAATGTGGTTGCACAAAGTTAAAGATTTTGAATGTTAACATGATAAACACAATTATCTTACATTTGGTATCCATCAGAAGTCAGTTAATTGTTATATATGCACAGACTAAAATAAAGCTAGAAAATTAAGGAACTGTACCATATTGTGGCATATTCTACAATTCTCTTATTTAAAGTCTACAACAATGCAAAAGTCTGTTAAACAAGTGTGAATGTAAAGTTACATCCACCAGAGCTGATGTGGTGTCTTGTGTAAGTCTTACCTAAAATCTTGCTTATGTTGGAGTTGTGCATGTCAGGGAAGGCCTGCAGGATTTTCCTCCGTTCATCTTTAGCCCACACCATGAAAGCGTTCATGGGCCTTTTGATGTGAGGCTCGTTGTTGTTTCTCCCTCTGGACTCCCTGAACACACGGGCCTCCGTAGGTCCAGCGCCTCCTGTGGGCAAACAATAATAGGGTTGGGGTTTAACTGAAGATCCATTGACTTCCTTGGACTCTGGAATAGCCAGAGTAGGAGGAGAGGGCAAGGAAGACGTTGATTAACTGAGCAGCCATGTTCAATCTGCTGTCTGCTATTATCAGCCCCATTCTGGACATTGTTTTAGACAAGTGCTGACCACTGACCCTCTGAGAGAGGAGCACTTATGGAGCAGGAAAGATGATCTGGTATTATGTGCAATAAAAGTGAATCCAGCCAGAAGCTAGCCATGTGTAACTCATTCTCAGAGAAGACTATATGCAAATGTAGAAGAGAATGACCTTGGACATCAATGGCAATTGCATGGGTTCACACTTCTCCATTGCTACTAACTTTTTAATTGGATTTTAATTTGATATTCAAAATGTCAATAAAACATGCAAGCGTGCAAACATAAATAAAAAATATGGAAACACAAAAACATCAACAAAAAGGATGGATGCTTAACTTTTGGCCTCTTTTTTTTTTTTTTTTACATTTTCAATATGCAGATTGATTTGCAGAGCACACACACAAAGTGCACAGACAAACAAACACGTATCTGCAGGAGTGTGCCGATTCTACATAGTGCTGTTTTTCAATCAGGCCATTCACAATCAGCATGAGAAGAGTTTCTCTCAATATTAAACTGTACATCTGACTGATAATGATTTCTGTTTGCATGCACATTTGCTTCCTTTTATACGTAAGATGTGAAAGAATTAAATAAAAGCAATATGAATATTTAAACAAACAAAAACATGTTGATAAACAAGGCTTGAAAAATAAGACAAAAAAGCCTTCCATATGCCACGATACATCTTTAATGATCTCAAATCTGGAAAAGAAAGCTTGAGATGACTCATGCATATTTCATCATCCACATGTGAAGTCTTCTCATTAGACCATTCCAGTTGCAGCCCTGGCACATGGTACTGTACCTGGGCTTTGATTTCTATTATTATTTCAGCTGATAAACAAATTCAAACTCTTAATGAGGAACAGAGCAGTGTGTGCACACAGTCATGTTAAATACATTGAAACTGGCTGTTGTTTTTAACACTCAAGACAACACTAGAGCCAGTCTCAAAATGACAAGTGTCTCTTTAATACTTCAACAAAAGTGCACACGGTGATTCTGAGTATATGAAACATGAGTGTCAATGTGCTGTAAGTTGGTTTTCTGATGAAAGTTTCTAGTCTCTGCATTTGAGCGAATAAAAGAAAAGATTTAGTCAGCTTATGTTTTACATTGAACTGATTATTCCGGACATGTAAGGCCTAAAGTCACAATAGCTCAGAAATAATACAGTACTTTTACTGCTATTGAAGGCACAGTACGTTAATTTCATTTAGCATGCACTCACTGTACAGAATGAATTGATTTTACTTTGTTTAGATTTGACAACCATGTTTATTGTGCAATGAAATGTGGTGTGGCGGAGGCCTGACAGTATCCATCAACACGGGGCAATCTGCTGACTGCTGGGGCCAGATGAAGGTATTCATTAGCTCAGGAGCGCAGCGCTCACTCAGACACGACAGCCAGTGTCTGCGCCCTGGGAGCGCTCGCTCTAATTTACGACGCTTCTGTGCCGTTACTCTATCACTGACACTGATTCAGCAATTTATATACTGGTGTGCATGCATACGGGCAGAGGTGAGCTCTTACAGGGAGGGGGACAAAACAAGCCACTGCCATCAGCCCGTGCCACATCCATAGTTAGCCAGGAAACTACCACGTGACTCGGTTCATTGGAGAATGAGACTAAAGAAGATGGGTGTTTGATCCATCTAATACAAAGTAAAAGTTACCTCAACTCCCTTCAGGGTGGAGGCAGGTTTTGTTTGAGGCAAGTCTGTTTTGTGGGAAAAAGTAATTCATTTGACATTTGACTATAGACAAATTGAAAGATAATTTTGCCATCTTGTCACCTGCTTACTGCTCTACATATGACTTAATCAGGAGCATCCTGTGCCGGGCAGCATGCAATTTACAGCAACATTGTTTCTGCCTTTTCATTAAAAATTACAACGATGCTCTGACATTTTGCAAATGAACACTAACATTTTTCCAAGAGAGGCAGGCCATTTAGGGATCAGTTAGTTAGCTGTGTGATTGTGTAAATAAACACAGATGTTTAGCTGTGACAGGGCAGGCCCCTGAGTGGAGCTCGGGGAGGCGGCGACACAGGGGACTGTGGTTTAATAGAATTTATTGTGATTCATGAGGCCTGCAGCTCAAGTGTGACAGAGCGATATGAGAATCCTCTTTTAATTTGTCTCTCCTGGAAACACTGCTGATGAGCAGCATGAATTACAGAGAGAGAGATTGTGTGAGATTTCAGAGGGGTTAAAAATGCAAGAGCAGCGCAAAGCCATATAGTACAAAAGGAACAAAATAAAGAGAGAATATCTGAGGCCCAAAAGGCTCCGCACCTGTGAGCTACAGGCTCAGACTCGATCTGAATCAAGCCAGAGGGTAGCGCTGCCCCACTCGTCCCATCTACATCTTTGTTCTGTGGGCAGACGCATAATGTCACCCAGGAATCTGCTGGAGAGGATGAGCCTCAGTGAGTAGGCAACAATCACGCGAACCTGCCAAGCCCTCTGTTTCGGGATCAAATCTAACACTTCCAACTGCAGGCGTTTACCACTGACAATAGATCCTCTCCCTGCGAGCAGGATCAGGCCAGATTAATGTGTTTGAACAGAGCACAGTGAAGGCTGCCCTGGCACTAGTCTCAACTCACGCTCAAAGCACGCTAATTAAACCAGTACAAATTACAAGTGATATAAGCCCTATTATTACGTTTCATTTAGACTCATCCTGGAGCCGTGTGTTTGTGTGTTTGTGTGTGTGTGTGTGTGTGTGTGCACTCATGTGCACGTTACCACACGTTACCACACACATGAGCCAGGGAACAAACATCAGACCTGTTTCAACTTGATCCTGTCCTGTATGCATTTAACTTAAAGTAGAACTTAATCCTACAACTTCCAAGGAAGCATTACAATGTCAGATAGGGATTTGCCATGTGTATGTTAAAACTTCAAACAAATCGACCAAATCAACTGCTGGAGATTAATCATTGCCTCCTCGTCTTAGTGTTTTTGAGGAGAACACAGTAAATAGAAATGTTTAGAAACAACAGGCTCAAAACTTCACATTGGCTTAAAGTTAAAAGTGTAGTGTTAAACCAACACTATGTCACTTTTTCTTATCTCTCTATCGCCATCTATAGGACATTGAGAATTGTTCTAAAATCCAACCTGCCTGCCATAGATCGCATGTGTAAACATTGCAAATTCATGGACTACGTATGTAGTGTGATTTTTGTGGTGCCAGTTAGTCTCCAATAGTGTTTAGTAAGTTTATTTAGCTGTTTGCTCACTTTTGCATGTGCAGTATGTACCTAGTTATTGTTCTGTAGGTCAAGGCCATGTAATGTATTGTTTCACTTTCAAGGCAGCGTCCCGTTCCTACAGTGTTATGTTTGAGGTTTTTTAGCAGCGGGCTGAACAGAAACGTTTTATAGGCTCTCCAGATGAAATCATACATTTTGTTCCTTTAAGATACAGTACAACACAGCAGCACTAGTGTTTATTCTACATATTTCCACATGGAATACAGCTTTAATGACATTTTTTCTTTCTCACTCTCAAACTGATCTCTCCATACTGGGTATTTTGAATGAATTCTGTTTCCTGTCTCTACACATCTTTCAACAAGCTCTTTGTTCTCTATGGACCAACAGAGTGGGGGGTGGTATAGGCAAACATACAACGTCAGTGACAGCCTTATATGAATGAGTAAAGGTCTGGCTGGACTTACGTTTTTTTATCAGAGCTTAATTGTGTATATCTTTCCAGTGGGAAGTGTAAAATAAAGAATAATCTATTCATAGCGTCTATCTCTTTTCTGCTTTTCACTTACCTGCTTCCTTTGATTAGTGGATGCTTTGTAAATATTAGCCTAAGCTCCCTGGTGCATTCAGTGAAGTGCCGTGATTACAGAAGTCCACTGTACTGCATTGGCCCAGCTCAGTGTGGTTGCTCTGTTCTAGAGGGAGCTGCGACTAACCATAGGGCTTTCACACCCAACATAAGGGATAGAGAGGTACACCCAGTAATTTTCCTTTTCTGGAAATGCCAGAAAGTATTTTTTCTGAGGAAACGAGTGCAGAATTACAGAGGGAACAATTTCTCTTTTGAACTTGAATCATCCAATGAAAAAGCTCCATTTAACACACTATTAATTTGGTGGTCAAAGGAATTTAACACTAGTTTAGCTTGAATGAAGTTTACATGAAAGAGTACACAATAAAAACTGGATTTACAAATATTTGTCCAAATTGTGGCAGCTAAAAACTAAATACGTAAATTGTAATAACCTCAATATTACTTTGTACATGTCTTTATGCAAACACAGCCTTGTTCAGTGAGGGATTGAAAAGTCAACATGTTCTCAAAAGAGTAAACACTTTGTGGTTCACATCATAAAACTCATGTGTTTTCCTGTTGGTATAGCTGAAAGCCAGGGTAAGCTATATTTGTGGTGTAAGAAAAGAAATGCTAACTGCTAACTGTTTTGAGTTATGTGTGTTGCCCAGGCTCCCAGCCATGTCCCCCTGGGAAAAGGACCTCTGCTGCCCTCTAACCTCTGTGTGCCCCTGATCCATAGCCCACTGGGAACACTGACATGAGGCGTCTGGAGCCAGTCATTCCTTGGCCCTGCGCAGGACTTAAAAGGATACAACCAGCTATATGTGCCCAGTTTCAGTCTCTTCTTCAGTGGGCACAAAGTAGGCCCCCCACTGGAGAACCACTACCGGAGAAAGCTTGTATCAATATGTATGCTGTCAACCTGAACATACCATTTATGAGAATTCTGAAGATGCTATGTAAAAAAACATAGTCTTGATTAATTCATGCGTCAATGTCAAGACAACTTTCCTCTTTGCTCAAGTACCATGGAAACTGACAAATATTATTGTCAGACAAATAGTAGTGCACTAAAGGGCGGCCTTGTTACAGTGCAGGATCCAGTCTCACAAAAGAAGATGACATCGTCACATAGGCGTCACAGACATTTACACCTCTGTGCCCGGGACCTCAAACAAGCACAGAGCATTGGCATCTATCTTGGAAACAAGCCAGCTTTGTCCCGGGGCACTCTTGTCTTTCACACACCTGTCTGTGAAATCCTCAAAGCCACCGCTCATTTCCAGCAGCATACAATATAACCTGTGTGTTTTACATACGCAGGCAAACACATGGCTCTTTGGCACATGCAAATACAATTTCTGTCATCAGTCAAAGTGAACATTTCAAATTAATAAATCCAAAGGAGACTTTACCATCAAGATCTTCTGGCCTGGTGAGGTCAATGACTCTATGACCAAGTTTTCCTTCCTCGCTCAGTTTGCTGAGGTGATGGCCGATGCTCTCAAAGTGCGCTCTTTCCTGCAGAGAAATACAAACAGTCAGGTATAGGGACAAACACACACACAGTTTTTACTGCCGCTGAATTGTAAAAAATAACCCCATCAGGAATCTGAAATTTTGAACAGAGAAAAAGTGTTTTTGATAAATGGAGGTTCTTTTGAAGAGCTGCTCTTTTGACATGAGCTCAATGTTGCTTTTTTCCTCTCTCATCTCTCTATTCAGCCACTGCTATAATGGATGACAGGAGGCAGAGAGACAGTGAGGGCCAGGGGTGCTGTAAATAGATTTACAGAAGGATACTTTGTGATCCTGAGCACACAATGGAGCCATGGCCCTCTTTGCAGAGCTCAGATTTTCCTCTGTAATCTTCTTCTTACATCCTCCCTTCAAGTGTACAGCGCCCAGAGCTCAGCGGCCATCATTTATTCAGACTTCATGCTTTGGAGAACACACCGTGTTTTCACGTTTGTCATGTCGCTTTGGCATCGTGTTGTACTTGACGCACAATGAAACCCTATCATTCAGTGCTCATGACAATATTAAATGTCATGTCAGTGTGCATTTACAGAATAAAATAACAGTTTCGGGGGGCACTGAATAGTTGCGGCACATTACACTTAATGTATTATGCAAGTGGAGAGTGCCGACTGCTGCTGCCTCCATTGTTGAATGACCTACTTCCTTGGTGAATACACAGGGCATTAGGAAAGGGCTGTCTTCTTCTCTAAAGACTCAGCTACAAGATAGATACTTTGACTCTGCATGATACAAATAGTCTCCTGTCCCTAGGTTTTGCATGAACGACAGTAAAACAGGCACTTTGCCAGTTCCCAAAAATACATTTGTTTTACCCCCAGCGTGAGGGCTCGAGCTTTGCCAAAGATCCAGTATCTGGGCTGACCTATGGCCCTTTGTTGTAAATGCAGTCACATGTAGACTGAACAGATCTACAAGTAGAGTTCTACACAATGCAAGCAGCTACCCTGGGACACACCAACAAAACACATGAATCTTTTAGGCCTTTGTAATGTGATGTTTTGATGTTTTCTCCCCAAAGAGCTAACGTCAATCAATAAAATATCAAATGTAAATGTCTATTTATTGACTTTCATAAATATTAGCATCAACAGTCAAAAGTATTTGTAAATAAAATATGTTTTTAATTTCTCTTTTTATGTTTTATTACATTCCTGTGTTGTGCCTCAAACGATGACAAGATATGACAAGATTGTTGAAGTCCATTTAAGACCTTTCACAATATTTTAATTTTCAGCCTGGTTTTATTAAGACCTATTCTTTAAAAGAAAAGGACAGTGACAGGCAGAAAAAGCACTGCAATTTTCCATCATACTTGAAGGGGCAGTCATTATTTATGGCCAGTTGAGTGATTTTGATATACAATTAACAACTACCTGCTTGTGGCCTGTGATTAGAGCCTGTCTATCTGATGGCCCTTTGCTTACTTAAGTGTTTTGTAATTATGATATATGTGCTGTTCCCCGCTGGGCAAGATGGCACTTTGTAAAGAGAAGATGCAGTATGGAGCCTTTTCTCTGTGTCACATTTTGTGCAATGCAACAACACACAGCACCGTATTCATCACTCTGCCACATTATAGCTCTTAATGAAAGGAGCCAGCAGCATGATGACAAAGTGACTGATGTGTGATTAGCCGGATGTGTGATGGGGCTGGTTCACATGCTCCTTGGACAGTGTGCTGAGAAGACATGCAGCATTCAGCGTGCACTGTATATCTGTAATAAAGTAGTCGTCTCATTCCTCTTCTGTGCTTGGTTGGTCCCCACTGATCAATCAAGTCCTTTTATAAACTCATGATCATTAAGCATCACGTTGGACTGAGAAGGAACGGGGCAATCCATCATTGAGTTGCATTAATAACCAGCTTCGGGTTCAACTACTCTTTTTTGCCACACAAAGTCATGTGATTAGTAAGAATTGGTAAATTAAGCAGCTAGAAACTAGGCTTAACAGCGCTCTGGTCCAAGATATTGTATTTCTTTTACATGAGCCATCTATTAGCATACAGAACCATAGCTCTTCTGATTTTAAAGGCACTAAGATTGTCCTTTTATCATGTTAGCTATGCAAATTAAGACCCTACTTGTGCAATTTCATCAAGCACTAAGGCAATATGGAACCACACATTTTCATAAAATTTTATATACTAAGCCTAATATACTTATTGGTTATAAGTTTGGTAATTTATATCCAGGAATTACAATTATAGTTGGAATTAAGGCAATAAATTATGTGCACAGCATCAGGGTTTTGTTTTAAGACATGAAAATATTCAGTGAACTAATGCTTCCCCACTGCCCACACATCAAGTGCTGTGATAAATTAATGGCACTTTTATTATTTTATAGTGTCATTAAATTTTTACTGATCACTCTGACACACAGGGGTAGGAAAGGACATGCAGTATCTAGGGAAATTGGCTATCCTGCCAGGCAGAGACGAAGACAGCTCATGAGAGAAGGACCAACGCTACAGCCAAGTAATACTGTGTTTCAGTGTACAGTGTAGAAAATGGAGGGAATACTTTGAGCATAAATACAAATGTAGCTAAAGGTATTATTATATGTAAAAAAAAGAAGAAGAATGCATTATTAGTTGTGGGGACAAATCCAGCAACAGAACATCACGTCAGTGTTCTCTTTGTGCTAGTCCCAAACTTGGAAAAGTGACATAAAAATGTAATATAAAATCTAAAAATCCTTTATTCACAGCATATGGAAAATTAAAAAAATATATATATATTCATTACAAAATGGTATATTGCCCAGCTCTGTGTTAAACTCTGATAGCCAGTAAAGCACATAATGGTCCTAATGCATGATGAGAGCAGAAGAAAAGCACAGAGTAATCAGATAAAGACATAGGAAACAAAAGATGTAGACATTATTTCCCTCCTCCTTTAACCACGACTGCTGGCAAAAGGACTGGTACCTCCCTCAAATGACTTCAGCATGCAGCCCGCTACGCCACAACTGAAATTATAGCAGTGCACTCCAAGCTGTAGTGGAAAACTGCCACCCACAATAATTTCATCCGCCCTGCATGTGCGGTCTTTTGTCTTTCAACTTTGGTAATAGATGGACTTTGTCTCTAGCTGCACATGGCTGTAAAATAAAGTCATTGGAGGGGAGTTGAAGAGTAGACAGTATATGTAGATCTTCTTGTGTGATGGAACCCCTAAGAGCCCCTGTCAATGAAGTAAAGAGAGCTTTAATCTGGCCAGCCGCAGAACATGTGCCGGAGGCCTGCTGCTTTGCCCACAGGGTGTATTCTGGGCAAGAGGCGGGTGGCGGATGGCCCTGTGCATTGTGCCTACTCCTGCCCTATATTTAGTCAACACTCTGCTACTGCTGTCACTCCTCAAGTCTTCCCTTTGAAAATACAAATAGCTTATAGTCCTACAAGATTGTAAAAAAAAAAAAAAAATGAAGAATGGACGGATCTATTTGGTTTGGATCAAATTGAAAGCAACATAAATCAATAAATAAATAATTACAACAGTTAGTAGCCATGGTGCTTTTTATCGCATCAAGCTTGTTTGCACATCATGCTAGACACAGAATGTGACAGGTGACAGTAAAAGTATGTATTGAGGATTTGATAACGTGTTTCATAGTTGAATGTGTGTATACTAGTTCTGTCAGCATCACACACCTATGTGGAAAGTAAAGCAAGGCAGTGCATCTCTCACCACAATACAGTCCTTGTGTATCAAGTGTCAGTTATCACTGTGGTCTGTGACCCTTAAGTGAAGACTCTCTCAGACTGCAGCCCTCAACAATCTGCCCACCCCTGATGCACACAAAGAGTGCACTTAAGCATGGCTACTCACAACTCAGCGCCTCATCTGTTTTGTATTTCTATTATAACCAGTTCCAATGTTATTTATAAGTCTACGGTGTTCCTGGAGTTTTTGTTATAGTTTTGAACCATTTAAATGTTAAGCACATCCAGCCGTGCGGTAAACCTTCCTTTAGTACAGACTTGCTTTCTTTTTTCCCTGGTGCTCATGCTTTGCTAAGGCTAATGCATGGAGCAGAATCAACAGTAGCAGCCACAAAAGGCTGGCACTACTTCTGTAACAGTCGTTCCCAATATCACACAGAGCAGAGATGGTTGGATATTTTGGAACCATTTGTACTGCCAGGGCATCACCTCATTTGTTTAAAACACAGTGAAGAAAGAGCTTTAATTCAATTAAACTCTGAAAAGACTGTGAGCTAGCCTTGGTCTGGGCTGTGTGCCAAACAGTGGTTTATTGTTTATTTTAATCAAATAAATAAAAAGGGGGAAAAAACCCAGATACAACAGGTCAAATCATCTAAAACTGTCTGTTTATTGTGAACATTTCAAGGATATGGTTTTGTCCTCACTGGCAGGCAGACTCTTGAAAATGAGAATGTAGGTATGATAGGAGGATGTTTTTTCTGCTCTGATGTCCCCTTCTGTCCTACTGAGACCATTAGCATGAAATCATGAATCTTCCAATTCTCAATGGTCCAGAACTGTTCACAAGGTCCTCAAAGAAAATTTAAGTTGAGTTAAATCTCATGGCTTATCAAAACCTCCAGGACACAAACAGCAGGATCAGAAACTGCAACATTACCCAAACCTCTTTCACATATGGACAAAACCTCATCCTGTTAGACACCAGGGCCATTATGTGCTGACTGTGACTGTCCCATAGATATAAATGCCCCTTTGAGGCCAATTTTTCCCTGCCTTTTGTTGTGTGTGCTTTGTGGTCAGCATGGCATCACAGGTTCTAGCCATCTTGGCCAGAGGTATTTTTGGGCAATGGCAGAAGACCATTTTAAAACACAAGAGGAGAAAATAATGGAGCTGTTGTTGCCAAATGACCCAACCAAGACACAGCCTTAATGTTGTGTTAGATTATCATTTACAACAGAATAAACAACCTTAGCTGGGACAAGGCACCACCAACAGGTAAACACATCATTCAACATTTAGTCTACAGTCATTTTGTGCCTATTCTCTTAAGCAAATGTAGACAACTGGACAAAGCATTAATGAAAGCAATCTCCACAATAGCTCTTGCTGGCTATAGCTAGTGTCTGGGTCTGAACATAATCTAATTTGGATGGGCAAACCCTTGTATGCCAAGGATTTACATTGCAGCCAAAATGCCTTGGTTTGCAATTTCCAAGACAGCAGTCGAAAAGGCGCAGAAAATTGCTTCCAGGGCTGCAGACCAGACAAGATTATATTCAGAGTCTTTGTGAAGGCTTTGCTTGAATGGGACCCTGGCAACACACACACACACACACACACACACACACACTAAGCACACATGCAGAAGTGAACAGTACAACCACTAGAACCAATAGGTTAGAAGGCTGGATTGTGCACTGTGTAAGCTCTATTTGAATATTTACAGGCTGTGCTCCAGGATATATGGGGAAAGGACAATTGTAGTGGTCAATACTGAGAAGAGGAGATGTTGTAGGGCAGAAAGGGGCAGTTCAATAGGTTAATACACTGGCCTTTCACCTTTTGATTCCAGTTAGGGACACGTCAGCACAAGGATATATTTTATCTCACAGGAGCAAGGGCATCCAGGTGTCTAAAACAGGCAGAAAATTAAAGACATGCTGGACAAGGGTTAGTCTATAAAGTTATGATTTATCGAATGACTGATAATGTAGGGCCAATTAAGTTTCGAAAAATGCAATAACTCAATAATTCTGCCTACAGTTTATTGTATCAGAAGTAATGTGGCTTTTGTCTCTTGGTTGAGTTTAGTACATCTGAGCTGCTTTTTTACGGGCAATTTACAATTTACAGTTTACAGACGATTTCACTGTTATTGTCTGTAACAGGGTCAAACATACTTTACTGTGTATGACGACAAGCAGCTGTTTCCCACCTGGCCTTTTTCTACTTACTCTGAAATGAAGACACTTGCAAGCGTCCAAATTGTAAAACTCAAACTTTCTAGTTTCTGTATTGTGTCTTTAGCAAAAATGTAAAGGCCAATGCCACATTAGTCCTGTCTTAATGTCTCTGTCATTCAGAAAACAGACTTTAAAACAACTCTACTTGTGTTTCTCCATGGCACCAAAGTACATTCTGATATGTTGGTCCAATATAAACCATCTCGGACCCTGAGATCATCAGGCACAGGTCTTCTGCTGGTGCCCAAAGTCAGGACTGAACACGGTGAAGCAGTGTTTTAGTTGTATGGGGCTAAAATCAAGAGTTGTCTCCCTGAAGATGTCAGGCTGGCCTCTACTCACAGTGTTTAAGTCCAGGTTGAAAACAGTTCTTTTTAGCTTTGTATATGACAACTGAATTATTATTTCTTCTCTTTTTTATTCCTAATTTGAAATTATGTCTTAATCTTAATTTTAGTTTTCATTTGTGTTTTCATTAGTTTTGTGCTATACAAATAAACCTGCCTTGCCTTGTCTGAGTTAAAATGAACGGTGGCTTGTTGCTGTGTTGTTGCTATGGGTAGTCCTTCCAGTCACTGACCCTAATATCACCTACTCAGTTTGAGACCATATTAAAAGGAAACAATTCTAAATGGTTAGAAATAGCTTAGATGTAGCGTATTTGCCTGTAGGCTGCTGCATTGTGGGTAAAAGGCCTGCGCTGGGTGAGGAGAGCATTGTAAATAATAGAACAAAGTAATTGCCCTCTGCAGACAATAATACCTTTATATAAATATTTCAAAAAAAGTAAATTGCACAAGGCTAGTAAAAGGTTTTATTGTACGGATGGGATATCGGGAAAATAGACAAACAAGAGAAAACAGATCTACTCCTGTAACATAAATATTTGACATTCTTCCAAGTTCAAGTCTGATCTGTGCCGTGTGCTTCTCGGTCACTAGCTCAGCAGCAACAGAGAAATCCTACTGGTAAAGGTTAGTAATGAAAGCATTGTACTGCTCACTTTGTACAGAAAGATGAATTGATCCATCTGTAAGCAGCACTTAGACCCACTTCTCTGGCCGGTCATTACACTGGGATAAATCAATATTTAATATCCCCTCTAACAGCCACACTGGATGATCTTAACCTCTCCTTAATCCCATTTATGTTACCTTTCCAGAATCTTCTTCATATAAGCTCTCACTATGATAAACTTCCAAACAAGAGACTGGGAGGGGAGCTATTAAAGACCACACCATATTTATGTCAGGTGAGGCGCTTTTGTGAAATATTAATATTCTGAAACTGACCAAAGTGAAAGCTTTTATCCGGGACGTTCAAACCTTTCTTAGTCCCTTGGCTTGTATCAGCAAAAGGCTCTCTCTCCTCCGCTCATCCCGCCACTGAATTACAACCCACTGTTCTTTATTGCGGCCGAAGGATGAAGATGATGGGGCAATTCTTTTAGCTGACTTGATAAAGCGCGCCTCTAATTTCACACCGTCCTAATAGAGCCAATGTCACGGAAACTAAGAGGTGACAATATCTCACCGTGATTTGCACAAGCGTCTTAAGGTGTAAGGCTTCCTTAAGGTGTCATTCAATAAGACATACAAATTACTTTTGTAATAAAATACAACTCTATTACCTTTTAGAAAACTTTAATTTTTAGTCCACTATAAATGCACACATTCATAAATTCATTTAATATATCATAGTCAGTTCAGTAAGAATACTTAGTGCCATCAATGTGTGAAATGTCAGAATAACCTTCACTTATTATAACATATTTGTATTAATTTTGTAATTAATTAGTGCTTTAAAAAAATGTAAATAAATAAATGTTAATAAATATATTACGTTTTTAATCCAACATTCATTAACCTCAATAAACAATGCATTTCTTTAACTATCTAGTGGATTCCGTATTTTATGTCCTCTTTGTGGACTGCACAAGTTCATTCGTTGCTTGACTGCCACCTGCACAAGCACTGATCTCATCCAAACACCAAATTAAAGGGAAATCAAAATAGCTGTTCATTGACTTTTTTACATATACATTGACCTAGTTGAAGCTGTTGGTTGCAAGTGTGAGGTACTAAAATATTAATGTGCATCGCTCCCAGTTCCTGCCTGTTCCTCACAGCCAACTGGCAACATGGCATCAAGCTGAAGCGAGAGGACAGCTTTTTTCTCTCCTTGATTGACTCATCGATTGAAGATATTTTTAAAGGGAATCCCTGGGAGTGTGTGCTCCTGGTACAAAGCAGCCCCATCCTGTGTCAAGGGACAGGGCTGCGAGTCTGCTTTAATTGGGCAGAGACTTCAGAGTGTTCTTAGGCCACACCGGGCACTGCCATGGCCTGTCCCGACCCTCACACCACCATCAACACCACGCCACTCAAACACAGCTCATCTGAATAAACACATTTATGCACTTAGCGATGTCTGAAGAAAAAAAAGACTCAACTCTACCTAAATCTTCCACTTTTTGAAACCTTACTTTACTCAGTGAGACCTGTGTCTATCTATTTTGAACACTGTTAAGCTCTAACCTTGTCTCTGCAGTTGTTAAGGCCCACTGAATTAAGTGCGGACATCTTTGCCTCCATGCTCTGCTGGTGATGCTGCAGCTGTTCCCTCTGGATCTGCTCTCTCATTTTGCGAGCTTCCTGGATGGCCTTCATCACTGTGTCCTGGTCCCCAAACAATGCTGTTGAATTTAAACTGGACAGGATATCTGCACAGACAAAGGGCAAATTGTGATTTCAGTTGTGCTTGTATTATTTTTTGCTTAGAAATATTTTGTGTGTTACTCAACTACTGTGACCAAGCAATTTTTGGATTAATACAGATTATCAAAGTACAAGTGTTCACTATTTTGTGTATTTTATTTAAATATATGCGTGTGATTTTTTTTACTTACCTAGAGATGAACCCCGGCCCATGCCTCCAAGCGGGCTAGGGATACCTCCTTTGCCAATAAGGCTATTTGGGCTGTTTTTACTGCCGGGAAAAAGGTTTTGTGTTGGGGATGTGGGGGATTTGACCAGTTCTGTGTTTTTTGGCCGAGCTGACAGGTTGAGCGGCTGTGTCCCCTCCTCCTGTGGCAGCAAAGATATGAATGAGAGAAGACAGAGGTAGAAAGCTGCTCCCTCCTCTTACAAGCTCAAACAGCACAGTTCACCGAAGTCCCTGGTTAACTGTAGCATCTATGTCTGCTACCATCCATCCTGTGCACCACTGTGGTCTTCCTCACAGTTGCCCAGCTCCTTTGTTGACACTAATTAAAGCCGAGTCTGTCTAACGTCTTCATCTGTTCTCTCTCTCTCCTTCACATCGCTCCTAGTGTCTGCACTCTGCCTCCGAGAATAAATAATGACCAGATAACAAGGGCGCCAATGATCAAAGACCGCAGATCCAGTCGTCAGATGTTGACTGACATTATCTACTTCATTAGTGTGTTTTCTAATTTATTTTACTGCTTGGGTAAATTATTGGATTTGTCTTGTTGTACATGTATCTATTATTTATTTTATTTATTTATTTATTTTTAAATATTTTGGATATGCTGCATTTTGGCTCACACAAGGCCTCCCCTAAGACCAGCATGTCATACAGTGAAGCTTAAGGCAAACAAAAATACAGATGAGACACTACACTATAGGCTCCATCTCAAATTTTTACTTTGGATGTTGGTTCAATTTTTTTAAAAGACCGGTATTATATAACAGCAAAAACATTATCGCAGTTGTTTTTTTTTTAAGAATAAGGCTGGGACAGGCCAAGCACTACTCAAGGCCTGCCCTGGAAAGTTGAAGGAAATAATAGTACCTTGACTTGAGTGATGGGGCTGGAGGAGCTCTTGTCGTTCTTCAGAGAGGAGGGGGAGAGGGGCCCACTAGCATTGAGAGGCTGGGGGAGTGGAGGCATTTTGGCTCCAGGAGAGACCTGCATGCTGGCAAGCTGGGCGGCATACAGTTGCTGTCGGGAGGGAGAGAAACCCACAAGGCGTTAACATCCAAATCCAGCAAACATTCAAAGTTTTATATTCTGTTTTTTCCCCCTCTCTAGAACTCGTCTGTGTGCGCCTTCATCTGCTGTTCTCTCTCTCACTCCTCTCTTTCCATGAGGCTGGCAGAGAACCTCCATCAAAGGTCTTAACTGTATTTCAAAGGCTGAACCCAGAGAGAGACAGCAAGTCTTAAAAACCACACAGAGATGGCTTTCATTCAAAATACTTGAAGCCCCTATTTTCCACTCATCACAGAGAAAAGTTTGCCGACTGGATGCAAGTGTGTTAGCAAAGATCTCTCATTTCTCCAGATCGACGCAGCTTCCCATTGAAGTTTTCTGGCTACTGATTTGTCTCCGCACACAGCCATATGAGACAGTCCCAGTCCACAATGTTAGAAACCCAACCTCGGCTGGATGGCCATCACAGAATATGTTAAACACAAGCATTATTAAGGCTTAGAAACCTGCACAGAGCACATTGATGTAATCATTGGCATAAAATCAGTGAGACGTCCAGAAGAGGTTGAATAAACTGACTGCAAAACACTCAATAACCATTGTTCCTATAGCTTAAAAAGACAGGGTGTTTAATGTATTTCATTGAACAACATAGTCTGGACAATGACTTTTTCTAGCGTTTTGGCATATGTTTTAAACTTGATGCCCTTCCTGACACAAGTCTCTAGAAACAACCTGAGACTTTGCCACTGCCACATGAGCACCAGTACAAAAGGTCTATTCTCCCAGACGTCATGGGGATAATAAAAAACACCAAAGGAAATGACAGACTGATTATGTCCCAAAATGATAGCATTGCCCCCACTTACCTCACAAACACCCTTTTGTCTACGGTGGACCCGACACAGAGACACAGGAGCAGACCCAACTTTATTGTCCTCTAATGTGAGCATGGGTTCAGCAGTTAACTGTGTGTGTATGTTTTAAGAGACCACTGAAGAAGACTGAGGAAGTCTCCAGACTGTGTTTGTCACTGCAGACTGAGTCTGTTGTACAGATGTTTGCTAACAGACTGTCGACAAGCATGGCCCTGACCTTGAGTGGGAAGAACTTTATTGTCCCGGAAAAAGAGTGTAATTAGACTTTACCTCAAATTAGAGGCAGCCAGGATGCCCCTTTTCACCACTGATTAGCAGGTCAGTGCCATGGGGTGAGAAGGAATGGTTACTCTTCTAACAAGGAACAGACTGCCTCCAGAGTTAAAGAACAATAAATATAATCAGAGGGAAGCCTGATGAAAGGTGTCTTAACCTATAACACATTGCCCAAGGAAGGACACCCTGTCTTTATGTGTATCTTGTATGACAAGTTTAACTTTTGCGTACTGTGAGTCCAATAGAGCCTCACAACGATAGGATATGTATAGTAACACATACAAGATAGCAAAACAACACAGGAAGTTCTATAAATATAACTGGGATTACATAGCCAAAGCCTGAAGATAATATGGCCTCCTCATGTAGAAGACAGCTGCTACTGACTCCCTTTAGACCTTCTAATGTGCTCTTGCCAGGTGGGGGCAGCACTAAAGTTCATATTAGTAAGTGGTGTGCTAAAAGAAAGTGTGCAAGCACACACAAGCATTTTAACTGGTCAAACAGGAAAGCTGTCAAATGTAGTTGTTGAATGTTTCTCAACAGATTCTAACATAAAGAAAACCCAAGCCCATTTGTCTGACCACAACCATTGCCTCCTTGTATCCCCAATGAGCAGAACAGTGCTTCATTTTATTTATTCATAAGGACAGTATACAATTGCACTATGCTCAGAGCAGAGATGTTTGTATCAGATTATATCTTAAAAAGCTCATTTTCATCTGTAGCCTGGATTCAGATGAAGCATACCCAAGGTCAGTGTGTTAGCCATTGGTAACAACTGTGGATGCAGCCAAGGTAAGACCTGGAGGTTCACATTTGTAACAGGGGCACTATAGAGACATCACATACATTATGATAGAAATATTACAAGTGCAGTCTTTAACTATGCAAAAAAAAAAACAGAAAAAACATTGAAAACTATATTTTAATAATGTTTAGATGAATAATTATTTGATCTTTTACAGAAAATACAGAATATAAACGTGTTTTCTGTTTGTCAATGTCTCATTCACCTTTCATTTCCTAAGTGTTGAGCACTGGGCTGAAGATGAGGGCATTAACTGTGCTTGACTGCACCACACCATTTAAAAAGCAGCCCAGCGCCAGCCCTGTTTGCCACAAGGCTTGTAGAGGCTCATTGCCCAGGGCGACTAGGCAGGCTGACCCAGGCTAGGCCCAGATGTCAGGATTGGAGGAAGGCGTCCTGGTGCACTGTGCCGAAGCTTTTCAGTATGGCCCAACATCTGTCTCATCTGCTGGCACCCAACCTGGTCCGCTCTGAACCTCCCCCCGTCCTGAGGCTTTACAATATTTTTTCCATTTTAAATAGTTAAGTCCTTCTTTTGCACTTTCTGTGTGTGGTATCTCGTTTACTGACACAAACACAGGCCTTCGAGTGTGTGGGATCTCTGGGCCCAGGGGCCTCGGAGCCAGTACTCCATTCAATAGTGCGTACTGCATTATCCACTCCATCTGTCCATCTGTCCCTCTGTTCACCACTGCCTCCATCCAGCTGCTCACCTAGCCGTCCTATTAGGCAAGCTCTCCGCACAGCTCAGCTCTGGGTTACCTTCAAAGACTGGACTCCTCTGCTCATAAACACAGAAACAGCTGCTCTCTACAGTACGTCTGTTCTATCGTTTCTTCCCTCCTCCTGTCTCTATGTCTTTCTCTTTCAAAGTCACAACTTATTGACTTGTTAATGAAGAAATCTACACATCTGTACAACACAGAGTTGGACCGTAATCCAAACTAAACTAAATGTGTAGTTTGCTCCTGATCGTCTTTCATATGATTTCAGTTGTCCAAGACAGCGAGTGCTTCTTCAAAAGTCTGCGTGGAGTGCTTTTTATTTACTGATAGGAAACAGGAGCTAACACTGGGACAAATGATAACTAACACTTGTATATATACTTAAATGTATTTAGATACTGTAACGAAATATCTATATGTATATGTATTTCACCTTACACATTGTATAAGGTATATTTTTGCAGTTCTTATTAAGCAATGTAAAAATATAGAATCGAAAAATTTGCTTTTATGTTCTCAGACAGAATAGTGTATGTGTCTAACACACAAACAGTGTAACAATCTAAACACAATTTCCTGTGTTAGGTGAGAGGTGTCACTTGTAATCAGGGAAGGACAGGCAGGGATGGAGCCATTGTTTCCTGCTGGCCCTGGCCTCATCCCAGCTCAGTGTGGGCACTAATGAAGAGGGGCATGTCGCGCTGGGATAGTTTACGCACCTCCTCTCCTGTGAGTTGAGAATGAGAGCCAATCTGTCAGGAAAACATTGAGTGAAATTGCCCTGTGGTACAGCAATGCCTGGTGACAGCCTCTTGCAGACTGCCAGCCAGTGGAGTGATGCTACCACCCTGTATTGACAAGCAAATTACAGTCTCCAGCACTGAAACGCATCCGGGAGAATTCATTTACATCCATCAGCTTTAGGCCTTTGTTACCTTGTTGGTTTTTCTTCTCTTGAAGAGAAAGAGGGGAGGACCTTAGACAGAGAAATTGTGAAGGGGCTATGTGGTCGACATTAGGACTGACAGAGCAGCTAGCCTCTCTGACTGGATGGCTGATCACATTACCTCGGCTGTATTGTGGGAATTAGTTCTTCCAACAAGGTTATTTTAAGGTTCATATATTGCACAATCTAAACTGAGTAAATCGCTGGAAATTATACCTTGCCATCATGCTGACAGGAGATATTTTAATTGGGGGGGTTGATCATATGTATGAACATTTCTGTCTGTGTGTGTAAGGGAGATGAGATATCACTTAGCACAAAAAACTAGTAAAGTTCAATACAGTTTTAAAGGTTAGAGTGATGAGTTTGCTTAATGATGCATTAAGCAAAACTCTCAATTTTTTTGTTGTAATTATTACATTACAATACCTTCATTATAGCAATGTAATTATGTATATATGTAAAGAAGCCGTACCACCACATACAGTATGCAAAAAACTGTCTACATTATAATTTTACATTGCGATCATGCTTTAATGTCTGGCCTAAAAATTAACCCTCTTATTTCAAAGCTATACACCTTTCAATTTTTTTCATTCCAGTGGTGCGTTTTAAGGCAATTATTGGTCTAAAATGGAGGAGACGAGTATAATTTTATTTCCAAGTCTAGCCTGTTTTTAATCATGACAGTCTCCCCGTGCTTTGTAGAGGAAGTGGTGGCAGTCACATGGTTTGTTGATCCTAGCTATGTCGAAAAGGGCATGTTTGACTTGCCTTGCTGTTTTAAGGGGGACTCTCTATGCAGGGTAAATAGCAGCCAGCAGGCGGAATATGCGACAAGATAACAGACTTCAATTAATGGGAAAATGCACCTCTTTTTTGTTTACTGTGTTCAGGAAAGGTCAGCCAAGTCATGGTCCTGGATGCACTGTTTTTGCCCATTCCCAGGGTTAGATACATAGTCGGAATTAATCACTGTGATCCGTCTTCCCCTCTCACTCCCAACCTTCACATATATGACTGTCTTATCTGACCTCATGTACGGCTAAAAATAGGCTCACAGTGTGCCTGTCTTGAACTTCTGCTAATCTCAAATAAACGCCATAAAAATTAGACATAAATAATAAAGACATAAATAATATATTACCACCATGTCATCTTTAAACATGACCAGACCCATTTAACACCTTACATGCTTCTGATAGCTTCTCTCATGTCTGCAAAACAACACAGAGCTTTGGGAGCCAGCTGCACTTTTGCATTGTTACAACTTGCCAAGGCTTGTTAACACTGACAGGGGGAAGGACAAATGCCACATACATCACTGAAGACTGTTTTTCTCTCACAAGCATTGTTGTTGTTCAGATGTTCACTGACAAAGCACAAAAAAACACTTAGCCATGAATCCCATCAGATTTTTGTTCATCACTTGTGGGTGTCAGATTTCCATTGTAAATCAATAATGTGATATGTTTTTTTGTGTCTCTAAAGCAAATCAAAGCAAACTGTTATCATGATTAACCTAATACACGTGTTGGTAAAGGTTTTGGCAGTGACAGTCATTTTTTATAATAGTTAATAATAGAATTCTGATGCATATCTATATTAAAGAATATGGCCTCCGGTTAAGCCCTGACCCGGGTTCAGCTTTTTTAATTGCTGTGTGAGAATAGTCCTGGAGCAGCCTGTAGGGCTTGAAGCATATTCCAAAAAAATCTTTTTTTTTTCCCTGGCAGTTACAAAACCTGGACTCAGCACACAACTTATATTTACTTCAAACTTTAGAAGTTGGTTAAATAATTAATAGTAAAAACAGTGACATTCTCAGCTTACAAAGGAATCTAAGGCTGATTAATGTCTGGCAAATGATTATGGCAGCCAAAGTGATTTCTATTACCTCTATTATCTTCCTAACTCTGAGTGGTGGTGTGAGTGGGGCTAAATCCTCTATAAAATGGGATAAATGACATATGTAAGGTGATGAGCGTATATGAGCTAGGGGGAAGGCTGCAGGATTATTTAGTGTGCGGATCATTACTTTGCGTACAGCTGCTTAGCTATCTCTCCCGCCCTGGGCTTTGCGGGCGTCCCTTACATTCTTTGTCATAGCACTGTACATACCTGAAGCTGGAGGGGGCTGAGTCCTGACGCTGCTGCAGCTGCCATTGTGGATGGAATGAACTGCACGGGGTAGTTATCACCTGTCAGAGAGGGAGAAACAACAATGCATACAGGTTCAGACAATGAGCCAGCCCACAGCCACCAGGCAAGTGCCAACACGGATCTTGGCCTCTGCAAACTGCTATAGCAATGTGGCACATCACACACCTCAAACATCTGCATTAACAAAAGACTAATCTGGAGTTGGATTACAGTGGAACATTCAACAGTATTAGCTTGTACATGTAGACAGTCAATAAACATGAGAATTTAATAACTTTAAAAAGTTCTGACAAGTCTGTTGTATTCAAAATGAGAGTCAATAAAATGAGCACCGTGTTCTCTCATAAACCTTGACTCTACTGGCTATTGTTCAACCCGACATTGTCTCTGTGTGATGTTTTGGCAGCTGAGTAAAAACACTTGTGGATAGAACTGGTTACAACAAGTGTGCGCTCACAATAACAAGGGTAAAAGGGTGAAACCATACGCCTCGTCGGCTCACGTATCACTGTGATTGAGCAAGAAAAAAAAGGGTCTCCAAATAGCAGCACTATTCATTACTATTCACTACTGTTGGCCTGCCATCAGCACATTTGTCAGACAGGGATATAAAAATGGCTGCTGTGTGAGTGATATTCACAGGGGTGTTTAACTGACTACACTCACACACTCGGGCCAGTGTTGAGACGGACAGAGCGGTCCCAGACGTGTGGTTGGTTTAAAGCATGTGTCTGTGGGAGAGAGAGAGGAGGTGGGTGCTCTGAATGGGGAGGAGGGGGATACTTGGCCCGCACACACAGACCCCACTTCTGCCTGTCACTTCTCTTCACAAACATATGGAGCCATTAAGCCAAAGACAGGGTGAATGCATATACCTTCTCTTTCACTTTGCCCTGGGTCGCTCGCCTCACTTTACAATCTTGTACAGCGCAGCACAATGTGATACAGGCCATGGAAATTCAATCCCCATTTAGTAGCAAATAAAATCACACAGGAGTGGTGGTAGTGCTGGGTTGGACGAGTGTGTGTGTATGTGTGGTTATTTCGACGCCCTCCTCTTTTTTGGTATCACTTTCCTTCTGTCTCTGTCCGTGATGTAGAATGGTAATAAATGGCTGGGTGTCTTTAGATGTTATGTGAAACCAAGGAAGGGTCATGTGCTAAGTAAGCGTACCCATGGTGTGCTGGGGGACTTGGTTGGGCCCCAAAATCAGGGCAGTGTCTGTCAACTTTAGGAGAAAAGGCAACATGCCAGAACTGTTGGTAAAAGAATCACATTCAAAAGTGTGCTTGTTTTTTGAGCATGGCTGTTCTTTTGCCCAAAAGTTGGTTTTGCTATTGAGAGGGTCACTACATACTATATTTCTCTCCTCATGTGGTGCCATGAAATATAAGTCTTGTATTTACTAAGAGTTGACAGATGTACCAGTGACCTTTCTTAGAGCAGATCAAATGATGATGAATGGCCTCCATGACAACAATTCCCAAAGTGGATCTTGTCTGATGCAGTGTATTCTGAAACTGACTTTCATAAAATAACAAACGTGTTATACACACATAGAAAATGTAAAATAAACATGATTTAACTTCAGGATGTCCATCAGGAACACTGGCGTAGGACATTAGGGGTCTTAATGCTTCCATTTGTGTGTAAACAGACGGGAAAGTCCTAATCTATTTGTTTAAAAGATGAGTTGGTGTTTCTACTATGGCTGTGCTTGTCAACCATGCAAAACCAGGCCATTGAGCACAGACGGTGGACGGGCTGATGACTTAACACTATGGAGAGCGAATGACTGTTTCCATGTGAACGCCACAGGGCCGGGGCCTTAAGCAGTGGTCCCTGGGAGCCGTGTCATAATGATAACATCAGATTAGAGTGTATTAGTCTTGGGAGTGAATGCTTGGCCACTCACTTCGAGAAGAAATAGGCATCAGCTTTTGGTTGGCTCTGCAGGTGGCGGGGATAACATTGTAGTCTGTTTATTGTGTACGATGGCCAGGGTTTTGCAAATACCTTGTCTGAAGAGTCATTTTCAAGACCCCTTCTGGTATTTCTGAACTCATGAATAATGCACCAGCTATACACATGGCGACCCCTGACCACGATTCCATAATAGCTGCTATTATTTGAACTAAAACATTTTTCGTGTCAATCCTATTTCAGAAAGCACACTGGTAAAAGACTCCCCCTCAGGCACTTTGTTTAAGCTGTCATGGCTCCACAGTTCCAAAAGAGCTGACTTTCTCTTTTTTTCACCGTGTGGTTTTATACTTAATTCATTAACTGCTCAACCACACCTTTTAATATTTTTGCTGTGGGCATGTTGACTTCTTTGTGTTTCATTCCTGACATCTTGCCTCTTTCACAAAAACAAAAACTGGAAATATGATTTAAAACTCATTTTTAAGTGTTCAGTTAACTTTTCTAAAAACGTTGAAAAGGATGCAGGGATAAATTCTCTTCCCCACAAAAAAGTAAATAAATATTTTTGTAAAATAAAATGTATCGGGGCACAATAAATTGGCAGCAGCCATTAATTGCACATCTTAAAAGGCCGGGCATTTGGCAGAGGAATTTTTTGACTGAAAAGACAAAAACACAAAGGACGAGCGTGCTGGTACAAGCAGTGAATGCAGTCTTTAAAAACACAAACCTGTTTTTATAGCATACTGTTTTTATTAGCCTTTAATTACATAATTTCTCAATTAAATAAAAATGTGCATATCATGATCCTGCACATTCAAGGATTTGCAAAATTATTAGAAGAAGAAAACACTACTTTATTATAGAAACAATATTTACATTCCTGTTCTGCTCTACCCATATCTATTGTTGCACAAGATTTGGAAAATTGCCATGCCTTAATCCCAGGTTCAACTTCACATAGAGCATAGCATGCCAGTGTTAGGTGTTTGCAGTTAATTATATTCTTAAAAGACACAAAGAAGATTTAAAACCATCAGAAGATTTGCAAGCATACCTGGCTTGTAAGACATTCCTGGAGGGAAGAGAAAGCCTTGCTGGGCAGCGGCGGCTGCTGCCAGAGTGCGTTGGTCGTGTGGAAAAATGGGGATCATGAGCGGAGGCATGTGACCCTGGACCTGCTGAACAGATAGGAGCAAAGATCAGAGAGAGGCCTGAGCATTGACACGATACACAGAAACATTGAGGCATCTCAGGGGGAGGCCAGATCACAGCTCTCCCTAACGCGTGCTGACAGGGGGCTCTGTGCCACTGACGGCCAAAGTGTGCTCACACAATACCTGGCCAAGCTACGCCTGCTCTTAATCCAAACCAACTACATCAAAGGCTCCACAAACAATCATTGTTACAGCATGAGGATAAAATGACATGCAGAACAGAGGACGGAGAACCGGAGGCTCTGTGTGGCTCCCGTTGAGAATCACTGTACTTACAAAAGCATATGCCCGGTTCCACTCTATACAACATGTCAGAGGACTGGTGAATGCAATACACGTGCTCACATGCACAGTCACCTCAGGGAAAGTTCAATAGCTCTCATAATCACAGACAATCATTTATACAAGTGATAAAAGCCTAAAGACAATGTGGTAATTTTTAGAGAGGAACAGTAAGAGAGAGGCGCTCTATTTCATTTTGATGTCATTCTCTGTCTGTTCTACTCACAGATTAACCTTCACCATGCTGCCTGTTACAGACTATATGCCTACTAAGAATATCAGTATCTATCAAGCCTCTGCCATGTGTCAGGGGTGGCAAAGAAGTTTAATTTTTTTAATGTTTCATGTGGGGCTTCTGCGCACATGTTGCACCGTCAAATCTTCCTGTCATTCCTGGCTTCCTGAAACTCAGTGATGAGAAGCAGGGCAGTTACCACGGGACTGGAAAGGGTTAACCTAGAGCCAAGCCAGGCTACCTCAGGGGAACCGGCTTGGAAAATGGGTTAATAAAGGTCATCCTCCAAAATAAACACTTTACAGAATGTCTCTTCATTCATCCTCATTTAAAATCAACTCGCAATAAAAAAAACGCCTGGGTGCAATTACTGCCGCTGCATTGGGGCATGAAATCAACCTGGTCGGAGCAATTCTACCCCCACTCCCCAGTATTCGGGCTGAGGTCTGCTACCATCTCCGCATCTGCAGAGCGTGTCCCCCCAGTAGCCCCCGAACAAGACTAGGTACAACCAGCTTCACCTACAGCGCTACTCAAAAACTACTTTATCGATCTGTCCGGAGGTGCAGCTCTAAGACTAAAAATCTAATAAATAGGATCATTTATGTCTACTGAGCTTTTATAGAAGTGCAGAAAGTGCATTGTAGAAAAAAACTATATAATTCTTTTAAAAGTAATTCTATAAAATGTGCTGTTCTCGTAGAAAAAATACATGTCCAAAGAGACTGCGACAAATGACCTTAAATAAAACATTGCTTTATAGGGATTTGTGATCCAAGTTTCCAGGCCTGAATGGATGAAAGATAGCTCTTGGCCTTGTATGTATGGAACATATGGAAAAACACAATAATTAATGTCACAACATGAGGTAGGGCCAGTGACAGGCGGGGGGACACTGGGGAACACAGCGTTTCTTGTCTGTGTATTTGGACTGTAAAACCAGATGGAGTCTGCAGCTGAATGTGTGGCAGTCACGGGGCAGAGAAGTGTGTTAGCAGTGTGTGTAATCTTCAGTAATGCCCACAGTAAATAACAAGGTTAAAGAAATGTGCATCAAATACCTTCCAAATATAATTCATACATAAAAAAGAAAATGAATTTACTAACGACCATTACACGTTATACTGTAATTATGTATTCACATTTTCATTAAGTTGCTTTAGATTTGTATGGTAGTATATTAAATATACATTTTAATTACTCTAGATGACTTAGAGATTTACATGGAAAATATTTATATAAGAGGTTTTACTGTTTTTTACAGTGTTTCTGCAACAGTACATGAGATACTGGCATTTTATAAATAATACTTCTTTTGAAAACACACAATTTACTTAAAACATATTATAGCTAAGTAAATATTTTGAGCTATTAATTAATCTCTATGCAAATACTTTGATTATATTATAAGAAATAAATAAAAAGCATGTATTTGCTGATGTTACAGGCAGAGTGCCAGGGATGTTACTATTGCCGGGTTGGTCTTGAGGAGTTGTAGAGTGGAGCAGATGTGAGCTGGGCTCTTCTCATAAATACACCAGCATTGTAGCCCTGGCACTGCTCTCCTTTTGTCTTAGCATTGCTAAGTACTGGATAATGTCATTTCACACCATCTGCCCTCAGGCTTCATTAAAGATACATGAATGGGCTATCTTATGAGGAACAGGTGCTATTGTTTGTCCCTATAGACCCAGCACTAAGAATCTGACTCAGAATACTTGAAGAGGAGCATCTGTAGTGATCAGTCAGACAGACTTGGCCCAGACCCCTGCCTTCACCAGCACACGCACCAACAGAGGTTTCCGGGGGAACTCGGCATCCTTACAACGTGTATCATCAATTCATATGGCCTGATGAAGTCTGTAGTGGGGCCAGCCAGCAATCTGTTTTACTCCCCGCCAGTACATTAAAAATACAGTATATGTATATTACAAGGACAATGACTAAAACTAAATTAAGTTACAATAAATATAAATACATATTAGTAAATTAAATGCATTTAGTATTGGTAGGGGTATCTGGTGGGACTTCCAAAGATATTGTGGGTTTGATCCTTGGGTCTGCTATTAAGATGACAGATATGAAGACGGTTATATGTTAGACCAGTGAGTCACAAACTGACAAACAGTCCGGGGCCCCTTAGGGGTCCGCAAAAGTCCTGCAGGGGGGCCTTTAAAAAGGGGGGCAGTATTTAAAAAGAAGAAAATACGTAGATAATTATATCATACTTAATCAAACATCACTTTTTTATAGTTAGAGAGTGTTGCTTTCAATGTTTTAAATTGAACATTTGATGAAACGATTGAACTCAGTTTTGTATTTTCATTTACCATTGGGGGGCCATGGACATGTTGCAGATGTTGAAGGGGCCACAGCTCTCTCGACTGAATGCCTGTGTTACACTAATCTTTATTTTACATTAAATGACTCCCACACTTAATAGCTGTCCGCAACCTGCACTATTGCAATAACCTTTATTTTCACATGGAATGGCTTTATCATTTTATACAGTGATAGATTCCAGCTGTTGCATTAGGACCTGATATAGTCCACACATTGTTTCTTACTACATTCCACTGAACAGCACTCAAAGTGCTGAAAAACACAATCATCTTTTGTGATGAATTTACGAAGGTTCATCCACAATGAAAATTCACAAAACAACATCCATAGCCTAGTTATGCAAAAGTGAGGCCAGACAGCAACACATCATATGGCACACTTTGATCCAACAGAAGTGTGATGTGGTATGGATTTGTCTGTAGCTAATGGTAATCAGACGAGTAGATCAATAGATTTAAAGGAGACTTTGATGCTCCAGACTTGTGCCTCTAAATGAAGGTCTTTATATTACCACCCACTAGACTGAAGCATTGAAGCACATTATTCCTGCCTGTCTGTCTGCGGACATGAGCATGCTTGAACCGAGGACTGATACAATGGAGAGGTTCAGGTCACCAACAAAGAAGCCTTGTGTTGACTGGCTCTGACCTCTGTCCTGACTTCCTTTCTGCTGTTGAACTTGCTGTATAGCACTATTTCACACAGAAAGTCGAGACAGACATCTAAAGCCAAAGATCAATATATTTCTGTTTCAGAGTGTTGAGGTGTGCACTACCTGATAAGAATAGTGTTGCTAAGGTTTGAGCACCACACTGGGTTGGACAAAGGACTTTATATAAAATGCAGTAAATGTAGAGACAGAATACTGAGGTTAGGAGATCTACAGGGAATAACCCATAGACGACTTCTTGTTCCACTAATTCCTTACACAGTGAAACAAGCCTCTTTGGAAAAGAGCCACTCCAATATGTCTACATTAAGTCGGGAGTCCACCCCTCTCACCCGCCTCACGCTACGGCCAGTCCTCCAATCATCACTACCACTTTCCTTGGAATTCAAGGGATGGCTGGTGTTTGTTCATAAACACTGCCTGGACTTTAGAGCAAGTCCACATAATACTAAATAATACTACTACTGAAGTGGAAATTTAATAAATGCAATAAATGACACAATTTAGTGGCACAGGGACTCAAACAAAAACGGTATAAAAACCTGCATATGAGTTGCCGTGCAAAGCCTCGTTGCAGAGGGGCTGAGAACATTGGACATGGGTGATTCTGATAACCACCACTGCCATCCACATGTGATGTCACTGGGACGAATGAGGGGACGAATCAAATACTATGGCGTAAATATTGAAAATATTGTTTTTAGAAATAGTCAAAAATGCTTACTATCTGAATAATTAAGTTTAGTCATTTTATAGATTTTTCCATAAGGTAAGTATTCTGCTTTGATCACACTCTTAACTTCCATCTCCCACTGTCTCAGAAAGCAAGATATATACAAAAAAGGAATATAGAGAAATAAAGTAAAGTCAGTAAAATAAAGGATTATATATAAATAAAGGCAAAGTTAAAATAGTTCAAATTAAAATAAACAAATAATTCATATTTCAAATGTAATTTTATGTGTAAACAGAAATGAGACAAAACCAGTCATTGATAGTCGGCCATTGGGGGATGCCTGGACCCTGCTTCATACCAATAACAGAACGCTCCTTATTCTACTGGCCATGGGCTGAATGCTTTGCTTTGCCACCCCGGCCTAAAGAAAACACGCGCCTCTTTCTGCCTTGCCTGCCGCCAGTACACTGTAGATCCTGTTAATATAATCCCCGCGAGTGTGCCTACCGCTGAGAAGGATGGCCAGGAGAAGGAAATGCAAAGACAAAACAGTTTGCCCAGAACATTAGCAGAGAAAACACAGAGAGAAAAGGGGAGAGACTAAATCAACATTAGAACAGGGGTGGTTTTCAAGTAATCTACTCCTTTCAGGACCTTTGAATATACTATAAGCATATATATATATATATATATATATATATGTATAAGTATGTAGACAGAGTGACCCTATATTAAAGTTTTACAATGCAATCTCTAGTCTTAAATTCTTCACAGATGACAGCTAAGGAAGGGTTCACATAATATTTTTTCCCATCCCTGGATGGTTTTACAAAGCCCTCAGGTAACTAGCCTGACCTCAACTTGAGAGTGAAATCTTACACTTATTGGAAAGAGATAACTAAGAGTGATTGCCTACAGTTGAGGGAATACTGAGAAATAGAACAATTAAAGACCATTCTAGGTGGTACATAACATTTATAATGCATATTTAAAGAGAAAGTGGTATTTCTTTAGATTTTAAATAAACTGTAATAAGGAATAAGGGACTGTCTGGTAGCAGAACTACAAGCATGCAAGGGCACCGAAGTGCTAAGCACTTGCAAGCACTTCTCATTGAAACAATAAATGATATGACCAGCTATAACCCACAGAAACACTCCATTTAAACTCCATTTAAAGGACTTGTTCAAACAGGCCAGTATTTGCATACAGTAGTCTCCATTCACTTCATTTGCAGAAGATGACTTGTGCCGAGTTGGCATCCATTACACCTCTTTGTGCAACATTAACTTTAAAGAGGACCGTGGTGGCTTTATTGTTTGAAAATGCATGACTTTCATAAACGTCAGCATTTCTTCTGACAAGAAGTCACATTTCATAACTAATTAAATTGATCCCTCCCTCCTCGCTGATCGAGTCTACTAAAGTCATTTTTTTGTATCCAAGTGTCAATATATTAAATCACGGAAGCTAATTGGTCAGGTCATGGCTTTCTTTTATCTTCACTCTTGCATGTGCACATCTTCATCAGCTAACAGTCTTCCTTAAATGGAGGATGAACACAGACTGAGCCTGCCTGGGTCGGAGCCAATCTCGTCTGACTAGGCTGTTAATACCCCACATAATCCTACTATAGCGGGCTACAACACAAGGGGAGGCACAGGCGGCGAATCACCCACAAACAAGCTCCAGACACGTGCACACACATAAACACACACACACACACAGCAATTATTACATCCCTCCTCTATTATTCTCTTATTATCATGCTAACAGTTTCAATCAAGCTGTTCTAATTAGGGGACTTACGCATTCTCTTTAACAATATCTACTTTTTTGTGCTTTTTTTTTACCAGTGCGTTAATAAGAGGCTCATACTGTGAAAATCATTTGCGGCGGGGAAACAACAAAAGCATCTGAGGATACACAAATTAGACCAGTAATCCTTGTGCAATTACCATACAGCCTTGTGTGTTGGGTTAAACTTAGCTGATATTTGTTTCAAAATGTTGCCAAAAACTGTGATCATTATCGTAAAAAAAAAAATCTACCGTAATTTCTGCACCCCCCCACGCCCAGTAGAAACAACATACAAACAATGCAGTGTTGTTAATATTACTACATCTTCAAATAAATTACATTAAACATATTTAGATATTTTTTTCCATTCATTTAATTAAGATGCACATTTTGATAGACGTACAGATGACAGACATACTATGCCAATGTTTTATTTTTATTTCAGAATGGCAATAGATGTGTGCATGTGTCTTAGTCTGGAATATTGAAAGGGACCTGCAGATACATTTATGTCCACAGTATAAAGTAAATACTATGTAGTACTTTTTAATTGCAAGAATACATAGATCAAGGTTGCAAAAGCAAGTGTCTAACAATGGCCTCCACAGAAAGTCGTTATCTGTCATCACTTGGAGCTTACTGTACTCAGACTTGACGCATCAATGCCACAACTCTTGATAAAAATGCTTTATGATATTGTAAAAAGAGAAAAATCTAATAAAATTATTCTTCTGTTTCATCTCAGCAGCTCAGTGTTCTCCAGCTGTTTAAAAAGATAAAGTTCATCATGACCTTTCAGCCAATATTTCATCTTTCCATGGGTGTCTCAATGTGCCAGTCCCTGAGAAGACCACTGTACAGACCTGGGTAAGACTCTTTATGAAAGAAACCGAAACTCCTCTAGTTTTGGAGATGGACTAGTTCAATTAACTCTTTATGAAGAAACAATATATTCTTCATACCACAGCTAAATCTCCAGAGTATTACTGTGGGGGTGAAAAGCAGAGTAAAACACTTGGGTAAATAATGATTTAACTGTCACAACCCTTGAATGCCCTTTCAAATTTTCAACTAAACCAACTTAACTTCTTAATCTCATCCTGGGATTGAATAAGTGCCAAGACCATTTCAAAGATGAGGATGGACTAAATAAATACAAACAAACTGAAGAGAAACACACAAAGCCTTGAGCTTTAACTTTCGATAAGCCTCTTGTGCAGCAATCAAAACATCTGCTAGCTTAAGACAAGTGACATTGTAATCCCAGAGGACAAAGACTAAATCTTTCTTTCTTGTGAAAATGATGAGAAAGGATCAAATGTTCGCTGGCTTTTCAATTGAGTAACATGCAACTTCCTCTTTCCAAGTCATTTAAACTGTTGTGTTTTGATTGAAGCCACTTAAAAGAACACCTTGAAAAAAACAAGAGTCTCAGGTTACTCCCCCATAGTTTTACCATGTGGGCATTGGCCACTCATGTCAACAGTAACATCACCAGCAGGAACCTATAAAACGACGTTGTCTCCCAGGAGCCAAAAGACAAAAGGATTAGAGCTCATGTCTAAGATACAACGTACCTTAGACATGAGCTTGGTATTTAACTTTGTGTTTGTATGGTATGCATTTTTTTTATTATACTGCATGTGTGACTAAGTCAAACAGAAAAATGTTGGCACTGCTTTTAAAGGAAAACATATTGGTTGTTTTAGAAAAGGGCAGAATATGATAGCAAAGGGAGTTGTCAGTAGAACAACGAGAGGAGGCACTGGGGAAGGATGTGCCTGACACGAAGCACAGCCAGCAGGATAACATGGGCTTCACTCAGACATCCAGCTCACAGCCTTGACCACTGCCAGTGACCGCTCCAACACTACACTGTACAAGCTGACCACGTCCAGTAATGTACTGCCTGGGTGGTCCTATTTTTGATCTGTATCACAATCACTAATAACACAATGTTCTAAACAACTTTAGAAAACAAAAATGCTAACCAAATAATCAAAAGCCAAACATGTAAGTAGGTCTGGGCGATATACCATGTCTAAACACTGCTTCTTCTATATGCTGTGGTAACCTGCCGGATCTCTGAAAATGTGACTGTGGGTTTTATTTTGGATATTATTATGTACAACAATAATGCAGTGTATATTTTTGTTATATAGCCCCAGCCCTAGATTACGGTGCACTGTAAAGCCTGCCATAAAGCCCTTTTGGGACTGCTGAGTTTCGGAGGCATTTACCAGCCTCTTTCATGTCCCCCACCTACGAACTCCTCCTCGTTAACACTACTCATTAGCTGTTGTTACTTTTCCCCCTTTTTTGTTCATTAAGACGTGCTAATTATTCCCCTCCATATTTGAAACTAACAGTTAATTAACATTTGATGAGTGTCGAATGGTTAGATTGACGTATAGATGAAAGAGCCGATTAGAAGAACAGTCCTGAACAGAAGTTAGCACTAATAACAGCTTTAAAGTTAAATTGTATTGATCTTAGCTGTACACTACTTACACTGAAGAGAAAGGTCTGGAGTAAACATAAATAGAGAAGTGTGAGCTCCCACAGAAACACAGTCACTGACCTGGATCTGCTGCTGGAGGAGGTTGATTTTGTGCTGCTGCTGCAAAAGCTGTTGCTGTTGTCTGGCAATCTGCACGAGAAATAATATAGTTGTTAGTACATGGAAATATTTTGAAAGATTTCACTCATTTTGGGGAAAGTTGGAAAATTGGTCACTGAATGTCTGTGTATGTTACAAATATACAAACATGAATTAATCTATATATATATTTATTTGTATACTTTTACTTATTAGTTTAAGTTAGAATACCATAATGAGCATATATTGAAGCATTGCAGGATATCTGTGACTTAAATCTCAATATATCTTAAGTTCTCGTCAACCCAGCAGTTCCTCCGGCTGACATGCCCCCTTCACTGAGCGTGACAAGCTAGTTCTAAGTGTCATTTAATTTTAATTTTGAAATATAATTACAATGTGTTCCGATACCAGTCGTCCACAAATGTGTCAAGATTCATTTGTGCTGGCTTCCTCGGGAGTGTCAACAGTTAATTACTGTGTTGTATCCTGATGGCTTGATGAAATCTCATCTCTCGGTGGGCTTGCACTCTTTGGATTTATTAAATATTATTTTTAAAAACTGCTGAAATAATAAAACATTTCCCATCACCGTTCATTTATGATGCAACGTCTACATACGCAGCATACATACAGAGTCGAGAGGTGGTTTGCAAATGAACGCCATTGATCGGAAAAAGAAATCAATACAGTTAATGTATTATTAGTGTACTATGACCAAATGCATCACTCCAAGGTAGATGGTCTATCTCTTCATTTAGCCGGAGAAGGTGTGTGAGTGCGTGGAGAAAACTCTGGGTGAACTCCTTGCTGATAATTGACTCATAGCCATTACTGTGGCTGGTGATAATAAAAGTGTCGCCCGTGTGGATAGTTTGTGTCCTTATTTCTTCCCAGACATTAACACACTTCATGGCCTCCGCTAATTTGCTGATTTGTACAATATGGCTCATTGGCCTGATTTGTGCCGCAAATCTAATGCCGGGCTTGTTCTAATAGGAGTCGATTTATAAGATATAGAGGACTTTCGTGTTTAATATAACGTTTAATTCTCACATTCGCTTGCATTTGTTAGCACAGTCATAATAACGGTTTTCCAACCACACAGCATAAATGTGGTCGAGAGAGCATGACTGACAAATCAGAGGTAATACGGAACTTTTAAATCTAATATTATTTTGAATAATTTGTGCAGAACAAGATTTTATCGCCGTAGATATCAAATAAAGACACAACACAAAACTGAAGTGGGGCCATACTCATTCAAAAGAGCTCTTGGTGGATTTAAAGGGGCACTAATAAGCTCAAACTCCACTTTTCAGAGTTGTTTTCTTGTCAAAAACACATTCACACATATTTCAGTAATCCTGCATGCTGAAGCGCCAGTTAAATCTTGCTACTACTTTCCATAGTGGGAATGCCCACAATAACCAGCACCTCTGGTTACTCTGTGGGGAAAAACATACATTCACCACAAAGGAGAAAAGCTGCTGAATTGTCCAAACTTAATGTTTTATCTTTAACATAATAAAGACCCGGACTTAAATAGGATAACAGAGTAGAACTAGTGTTTAAATACACAAGCTAGCTACCATTAACTACATAGAAAATCTACATCTAAAGGGAGAAAAGGGTTGTTTTCCCCCACATCAGAGACCCCGTCAAATATAACGCAATACTGACTGTATCTATTGCATCGGGTCTAGTAGTGAAGTGTGTGACAAGAATCGGAAGGATCATACGCCTAATCTGAGCTATTTCAGCACAGATACATTATTGGAAAAAAAAAACCCACAAAAAACATAATACATAAAGCCCCTTTAAAAAAATAAAAAAGTAAACCATGACAACAGAAGTTACCTGCTCTTGCTGCTGACGAGCCAGCTCCATTTGCTGCCTCTGTTTCTCCATCTGTGAAGCAGCCAGCTTTTTCTGCTCATCGTGGGCTGCCAGGAGCTGCTCTCGTAGGCTGATGAGCTGGGAGATCATTGTAGAGAGCTGGTGCTCCTTCTCTGCCAGGCTCTCCGGAGTACCTGGTGAAGGAGTCAGAACAGACATGAGCATGTAGCGGGACAAGCACATAACATTCAGAGCTGCTGCATGCCTGGTATTCAGTGTTTCAGAGGCTGTTACCAAATAACGAATGAGAGGGAGTCCATGGAAGGCCTTGTTCATTGTATAATACTAAATATAGAAAGTGACCATGGTCCACATACCAATCATCACATTGTGTTATTGTACTGTTCACAATATAAAGCACAAAGGAACCCACTTGGGCAGCAACCGACTGCAGTGATTTCACTTGAAGTGTTAAGGTCACACAGCCTGAAGTTGTCTATTTCACTGTAGCTGGGGTTCACAGCTTTCAGGGAGAGAAAAGCAAGGAATTGTTCCCAGCTCCAGGACAAAGAGCTGCAGGGAGCTGTCAAACTGAGCTGGCAGCTTATATCAAAGTGTAGCAGGAGTTGTTGTTTGAGTGTGCTTCCTCTGGCCTAACTATCAGCCACATAAGAAAAAAGCTAAATATTACACAATTATAGTAACTGTGCTGTCCATGCATGCCTGACCAGTAAGTCTACGTGCCCCCCAGTCACATGTGTGCAGTGTGTGTGTGAGAGAGATCGAGAGCGCCACTCTGCTGCACTGCTCTCTCTCTGTCTAATCAATGCTAAGTGATCCTACCATTGACTTACACAGCCAACATAATTGCCTGTGAGAGGCTAGACAGTAACTCACTCTCCTCCCACTCCACTCCAGTGTGACAAGCTGATCTGGGAGAACAACGACAATGGGACATAGGAGAGAAAAGGATAAAAGCATAGTAGTCCCGATAACAGTACAGTAAAAACTGGCCTGGCGCCAAAAAGAGGCTAATTCTTTCCTTGGTGTCTTATTTTCCTCTCTGACCACATCTGTCTTGAGTTTCACCGGGAGCTCCCAGGGGCCCTCTCCACTCAAACAATTTTAATTTGACTAAACACCTGATTTATTTTATCTCTCTGATGAGGAAAACCGTTTGTCTTAATAGGGCCTGTCAACCTCAAGAACCCATTCAGAGCAATTTACTGGCAGGCTTGTCTGAACCTCAGCTCGCCTCGCAGTACCTTCGCTTCACGTTGCAATGGAAGAGAGCTGCAATTCTCCATTTATACTCTCAACGAAAAAGCACCTAAAAGCAGCTATTCATTGGACCTGTGTGTAGATTCCAAGGCCTGAATTGACGTTTTATTCACCCAACTACACTTGTCATGAATAGCTTATCCGTAAATTGATGCAATCAGCACCTCTTTTATTAACCTTTGCTTGTGTCCATGATTTCTACAGGTCACAGACAGTCAACAGTCGCTGTCACAATAAATGATTGCTATCAAACAGTAGCAGAAAGGAAGTGTGAACAATTGACAAAAGGAGCCAAAAGAGGTTCAAATTGAAAACAGAATGCAAAGCAGATTGACAAGATCATCTGGACTTTAACCCCAGTGGCACACACATGAAATCTGTCCACACATTTGTATACTTTAAAATATACGATTAGCTCTGTAAATAGTTTCAAGTCTTAGGCATTTTACTGAGGGGTTGGTAAAGAATATGAATAAGGGCTAACAGAGGACCATTGTCTTGATCTTAAACTCTCAGCTGTCTTCTATGGTTTGGCTTTTTGTATTTAGTTAAAAAATGTAAACAAAAATATGATTTGTTTTTTAATGTATTTTCATTATTAGTATTTTTCAAAATCATGCACGCAACACATTAAAAAACAGCCTGAAATACTTTTTTGGAAATGTTGAATATAAAAATCTCTTTCTTCCTGTTTTAAATTATGGATCGGCTTTAAAATGCAGATAAAACTTTTATTGGGTGGTGGTGAAGAGGGGAGTCGTGGTCTGTGTCTGACCAGCGGGCTGACAAAAGAGGCAGTTTCCTACATATTGCATGGCTTTTAACAGTGGTGGGCCGGGGCCTGCCTGTTAATGTGTCTCATCACATTGCACTTCCAACACAGACAGACGGCTCTGAACTGAACATAAACCCCAACAGAAGCCAGTACAGACGTAACATGGTGTGACACTTTCATGTGAGGTTTCCCTCCGACAATACCAACACAAGAGACAGACAGAGCGAGCGAGAGCGGGACCGGGGACAGGAAGTTGTCCAGTTTAACCAAGTCAGCGTTCACCTTTACAGATTGCAACTTCCTTTAAACGTCAGAAAGTGGGACAGAAAACCTTACTGGGTGAGCGACTAAATAAATAATAAGAGGAAAACAAGCAGAGCCACGGTTGCTTGGGGAGAGTTGGGGGCATTTGAGCCTGGGGTCTTTGGATAAAAGGCACTTTGTAGGGGCGCGATTTGTTCTGTCCAATACCCACATCTCCCTCGCTCTTGGCTCCCTCCTCTCCGCTCTAATCAAGCAGTCTCTAATTTGGGTTCCAAGTCCAGTACCAGGGAAAAGAAGGAGGCTTGTTACTTTGAAGAGTCCCAAGTGAATAACACAGATAAAAGATTCAGGCACAAAAAAGAAGAAGAAAAGTGAGGGAGGGTGAGGCTAAAAAGGGGGGAAATCACAAGGCACCCTATTCTCTTCCGTTCTCTGGTTGGGACAGCTGAGCCATTATGACCCGATCTGAATTGAGTTTTTTAGCGCTACAAGACTGGAATTTCTTTGTCTGCCTATCAGTCAGCTTTTGTGGGTACTTCCATATGCTTGAGCCCCTAAGTAAATTAAGACTTAAGTCTAAATGCTGTGATTGTACCAAGCTGTATCCTTCCACGGTGCACACATAGCTTAAATGCCTGACATGCTGAAGCACTTTCAACTCCCTTCAAAAATCTACAGGCAGGATTTGTACAGATGTAGTGTGTATCACGCTGCTTCAATCGATAAAATACATGTTTCACAGTAAATGCACATGTTTGACCCTATCCCATGCCTACAGCTCACTGAATAACCGCTAATGGTTATTGATACTTTTGTAAGTCATTCACAACTTTAAACCTTTTGAAACCCGTATTTGAGAAATACAAAAAAACAAGGCAATGTTCAAATTTGACTTATGAAATCAAATAAAAACAGATGTTGTCCTCAGGTCACAAAAGCCACAAAGTCAATGGGCTGGCAGGACATCAAGCTACAATAACAGCACTATCTACTGGCTTTTAACCACACAACACACACACGACACACAACAGTCATTCAGCACCAACTACGCCATATGTGTGTTCCATAATACAGTGTTAACATGTCTCCTTGTCCTACAACCAAGACAATATGAGCAACAGCTGTTTTACCTGGCCAACTGCCTCTGCCCTGATATAAAAAGCTGTTAATCTTGCCAATAAAACTCTAACAGTAAGCACTGCCTCACAAGTGCATGTCATCCACTGGCAGCTGTGGCTCCTAATCCCTTACCCTTCCAATACAACATGGCACTACACTATAAGCCAATTCATGCCCTGAAACCCATTACCTTGTTATGAAATACCTGTCAGGCTGTGAGAATAGCCTGCCTTTAATTTACTTTTAGGAACCACTTGCTGATACAGTATATAGTGTATGAGTGTGACCTTGTTCATCACTTTGCAGCTCTGTTTTGAGGCATATGTTAATTCACGTATATTTTTGTATGAAGACACTTTTCGCATTTTTCCAAAATGGTCTTTTTTCTGATTGGCGTATGGAGAGGCTCTTAATAAAAGGACCCTTCATTTTCTATAGTTGTGCTGTTCATGCCAAATGGTGATAGAGTCTAATATTTTGATGACAGAGGAAGCTTCACTCTTCACTTTAATTATGAAAATGAGAAAGCAACACTTCAGTAGCTATCTATGACACTGGACAGGTACAGTATTAACCTAAGATGAAGAGTAAATGTGCAGCTACCCTTCTGAAGACATTCAGAATAAAGACTCCAAATCATTCTGTGGAATTCTATAAAGTGGTGCAAATGCATGAAATATTAAGTGGTGCAATCTATCAGACATTTTAGAACTCTAATGGCTGTTTGCACACAAGGCTCGTACAAATATATGTATTTAATATGTATAAAATTAAATTATTCATCTTTTGTTGTGTTTTATTATGAGGAATCTGGCCCCTGTGCCTTCAACACAGAAAAGCATATAGACTTTTCAAGGTCTACACTAGCACTCAAAGCCTCTGAAACAGTAGTGTAGGAAAAACATTCTGGAAAGCATACAATTGAGCTTGAGTTTAATGTAATTCATGTCTATTCTTTTCAAGGTACACTTATTTATTGGTTTTACCCATTTAGCAGATAATTAAAGCTGTGAGCCCTTGTTTCCTTGGCCTGTGTGAATAGACATCTCAAAGGCTTTTTAGACTGGTGTCATTGAATAAATAATATATAGTTATATAAACAATCCTTGTCTTTTGTCTGAGTAAAATCCTGGCTTGGTGTATGGAAGACACCATACAAGACCTAAGAGGTCAAGTATAAGTATTAGCCTATAGCACATTTCTACAAGGATTTACTCAGAGAGCAAGCTTTGTCAGAACTTTCTTTTAGATTACTACCATGTTAAAATAACAGATCTGAAATGTATACTCTTAGTTTGCAAATAGTTAAATACAGCTCTTGTTCAGAATAAATGTATAATATATATATACTTTATTAATTTTGGCAACTGGTTAGTGACAAGTGACAAGTATTAAGTTAAACTAATCATGACAAACTGGTCAATGATGATAACATCAAAAGTGACCCCTCTCCTAACACTTGCACCCACACAGAAGCACAGCACTTCCTTTTTACCTCTATTGCCACAAGCTAAATTCCTCAATTCATTAGAGGAGAAAAACACACAGTCCAACACTCTCATACATTCATCTGGCAAATGTGGCCTGAGGAATAATGATTTACTGTGGCTCATATTTCACCTGAGTGCACAGGGCAAACAGTTGACTGAAGTGTTATGGAGAAAATGCAAACTGTGGCATTTTGGACTGAAGCAACAGGACAGATGCTGTTTTGTACTGTTTGTGAGTACATGTTTTGTGCTGTTTGTGAGTACATGTTTTGTGCTGTTTTTGAGTACATGTTTTGTGTGTTTGGTAAATATTATACAGAATAATATTCAGATGTAGACCTGGAAAAATACTGGACTTATTTCACAGTACACAAATTCATCCTAGGATGTAGTGTGTGTGCAAACATTGTATTTGTATTTTGTTTTATTTGGTGTAATACCCCACTTTTGAATGGAGTCATTGTATATACGTAGTGAACTATTCTGTCTTCGATTCAGAAAGTGGATGAGGTTAAGATAGCACAGGTAGAGCTAGCATCAAATGGGTCTGAGCTGTAGACTTTGCTGTGTGCAAGTTCTAACCAGCTTCCACTTATCTGCCTGCCAAGGACTGTGTGTGTGCCCCTACACTGTCATGTAGAAAACCATCCTCAAATCGATTGTGACACGGCAACAGCCCCGATTTTTGCGCTTCAAAACTCAATATATGTTGAGCTTTTTCTTCTTTCCACATTAAAATGAATACAGCTTGTGTTCTGATCTAGAAATGACATATTTTCCTTTAGTTTACGTAAACACTTTTCATTTAATTTTCACCCACTGGCCTCCAACAGCGTTTGGCACTCAGCGGGAAAAGTCAAACAGATCTGTTTCGTATGAGTCTCTGCACAGAGCAAGCATGCAGCAAAAACAAACCTTATATTCTAATGTACAGTATACCGAATGTGACACAATGCATGTTTACATCCACTCATGGTATCCACAGTAAAATGATATATGCTGAACATATGTGTTAGACTGTGTCTGGTGCCGCTTTGGAAAACTGTTAGGGTATATTATTATAAATGGCCAGTCTAAATACACACTTCTAATATTTCTCTCAGGCTCTCTTTTAGCTGTCTGCTCCTCCTTCCTCCTATTATCTCAAAGTCTTTGTGGTTTGGAGCCTTTCCAATGGGCCTGCCTCACTCGCTCTGTGGTTTTGTTCAGGAGATTTCATCTGCCCCCACATCATTCCTGTAGATTGACAGCTGAGATCAGGTATGAAAACATACCTCTGCGATCGACTGGTGAAAAGAAATCCGCCACTAATGCTCCCATTCAGACTCGGTCTGCCCGGGTGACGCTAAGCCCTTTGTTTTACGCGTTAGAAAGGCCTCCGCAAATACAGATTTAAAATCAAGTGTAAAATGTGTATTTATTTGTTGAATTGTTTTTTGTTCATTTTTAGCATGAATGATAAAGTTTAATTGTGACGTGTAGACAAATGGTGGGTAGACCTTAACAGAGTAAAGCCTGATGTTGATGATAGTATTGTATTCTTTTGTTTATTTTTTGAACACATTTGCCTCTGCAGTGTTCAGGGCAGGTTTGAACACAACTGCTGTAAAAGAATGTTTTTCATTTTATGGCTTAAGCCTCGGGTCAAACCTGTCATTGTTTAGGACTTTTATATTTTTAAAACCCACTTTATGCCAGCTAAACCTGGTTACCTGTAAAAACAGAATCATGATTTTGATTATACAACATTAAAAGGCAGCTTTAACTTTATAACTGTAGAACTCTGTCCGTGATTAGCATAGAGCATACAAGGCCACTGTACTATTAGCTGCATCTATCCTTTCTTTCTTTTCAAGATACTGGAATGTTAGCCTTTTGTGATGGTTTTAACCTAACAATTAATAGCGTCTCTGATTCATCATAACACTTTAGATCTCAATCATAAGGTGCTTTCTGCATGCTACCTTTGTTTGTGTTTTAATTAGGCAGACCTTGTGCATCTCCAACCCTGGGCTTCCTTTTAATTGCCCACATTTACATCAGGCAGACATCAAACGGAGGAGAGAGAGGCATTTGTAAGGGGGAAGCACAAAGCAGCCCTTTGAAATAGCTACAGTCATATGAAATGGCATGCTAATTAAAAATCTAAAGGGTGCCACTGTGATAGGAGAAACATTCATATTGGTGACTGTGGTGTATGGCAGACGGTCTCCATAACTCATCAACAGACAGAGGCCATAGTGTATATTATCAGGCTTCCTACCTGTTTACAGACCACCAAGTAACCTTCCCCAATCCTATTCATCAAACACAAGTAATGACCCGTCTGTAATTTACCGAATCGAGCTTTCAAAAGGCTAAATCATTTAAAACATTTTACCCACTGCACTTTGATCTATGGTGGCATACATACCGGTGCACTGTTCTAGGGCAGGTACAATGAATCTAGTTTACCATCTCAGATTTATTCTTCACCTCATTAAAGTTATTGACAATTTCACATTATTTACCTTTCTGTGCAAATTGATTGAACAGCAAAACACACACACATAAATAGAATTATTTTATAATACTTTTATATGTGAACAACTGAAATACCAAAAGTGGCAAGTAATGAGGTGTGGTTACTTGATTTTGAATAAAATCTATTAGAGACTGGTATAGATCATGCACAATACATTTTTACTTCTACTTGAGTAATATTATTTTAGTTCAGTGTTTGGCTACCCCTACCTCTGCACAGTACAGAATGAGACTGCCTCTGTGTTTTATGTAACAAGGACCTGAAAAAATCCTAACAAACACCTAACACTTTTATTTCATAAAATTGTGGTATTTGTGGTTTAACAAAAAAAAGGCTAGTGTTATCTGATAGACAGTGGAAGGGGGAGAGTGCCAGTGTTATCAGCCAGCTGGTATTGTGCTAGGCTGTATAAACACTCCTGTTCTCAGTAACAGTCAGTGCTAAGGTCTGAGAGGCAGCCCTGCCCATCCTTGGCCCACCTTCAGCCTGGCTTAAACACACATTTTGGGGGAGTGCTTGGGCTTTGCCTCTCTGCACTTGATCCACAGAGTAGGGCGTCTTTCTCTTAGAGTCGGGGTATTTCACTCACGCTGTTTAACGGAGGAGACGATGATGTGTCCCTCACTTCCTTTAGCTCACCTCAGTTTAGGTCACACACAGTTTGGGCTTCACAATTACCAGAGCAACATGTACCAGACCCACTGCCACCTAAAGACACAACATAAAAACTTAAAAGCTTAAAACTCCCCAGAGTAAGTCTAACTATTGCTGGATTTTGAAGACAGCACCCAGGGCAGACCCAAGCATTCCAACAAAAGATAAGAATAGACTGAGGAGGGCAGCCAAAGGCCTTTGTTTTATTTAAACGACATGGCTGTGAGATTATACATTATAGAGATTATGCATGTCTGATGGGACTTGCACTTGTTAACATGACATTTGTGTTTTTAAACCCACGTAGTTAGTGTAGTCATTGTTTCCTACCTTTTACTTCTGCCAAAAGCTCACTCGTGTTGAGCCGTTCCATTTTCTCCTTCCAGTCTTTAGAAAGAAGTTTCTCCATGCATGAGGATTCTGAAAAAACAAGATATTCAGAAGCATTAACTCCTAAGTTGCCAACAGTTACGGTGTCTAATACTAATAACCATCTCAGTCTAATCAGTTAAAGGAGGAATAACAGTCAACTTAGGTCACCGGGCCTGTTAAATAAAATATTTCTGATGACAGTACATTGCGCAGCGAACATTATTAGAGAGTTATTCTGACAGCTGAGATAAGCTGTGGGTGGGGTGAGGCATTGTGGGATAGTGTAAGGGCAGACATCCACTAAGGAAGAGGTAAGGAGTCAGGCTGGGTATGTCCGAACACTCACATAGCTGCCAGTGATGAAAACAATTAACATTTGTTCAGCAGACAATGAATCAGACGAGCAATGGTTTTAATCTGCCACACGGTCACTTGGGCAGCTGATATAGAACACACTGAGCTTGTTGACCCGGGCCTACACCATCTCTGTGCTGCTGAGGGGTCAGCCTGTTCTCATCAAGCACCCACAGACACACTACTTCAGTCACTAGAGCTCTATGAAATGACCAAATAGTTAAAGAAAAAGAACAACTGATGGCAAAAAGTGTGTTTACATAGAATTACTCTGAAATCTTGTTTTATGATCTGAATAATGTAACAAGAAAATCCTGACCTCACAGGAACCAGGAGTTAGACCAGTAGTTCATGTGGCCTTCTTTAAAGGTGGCTTTCAGAGAGATCAAGCGGAGTGACCATTTTGTTTGATTGTCCTCTTCCTCCAAAAGTGATGGGGGTCGACAGGACATTTTGAGCCCAGGGTCATTATAACATTATTTCTGCTTTATTGACTTTCCAATTCCCACCGCACAGTTTGTCCCCTTGACCCAAAGAGGGAGAGGCTGTGTGGTGTTTGTGTGTGTTAACTCCCTGCATGGCACAAAGATCACACATCTTAAAAAAGGGTTAAAGCCAAGGGGGAGTAGAACAGCTAAGCTTCTTCTTCACCCCCGGGTGAGGCTGCTTCCTCTCTCAGGACCACAACATCCCTTTGAATCAGAATGCAGGCAGACATAGATGTTTTCTGCCCTAAAACACAAGAAAAGCCTGTCTAAAGTGGTGTAAAGGGGTATTAAACAAACACAGGCAGCATATGTTAATATGGACACATATGCTGTGTCTCACACACTGTTTCATCACAGATGCTCCTCCGGCACTTGATCATTAAGGAATGCACCAACTGTTGGAGATAATGTGGTGCCAGCTTCCATTCTACTCTGTCCTCCCTCCTCTCCAGCTCCCTCTCAGGAGAGCAGCCGCCCCCTCACTTCTCCATCCCTTCACGGGCCAGACACGAGCTGCCAAGTCCTCCACATCCACACACTACAGCTGGAATGCACCCCTGTCCTCCCTGCCTTCCACCTGGGAGAGGTGAATGATGACCTAGATTAGTTCATAAAAAATCTCACACACACCTTCCATACTTAGGCCTGGGTGGACAAAGCATAACCTAAAATGGATTTGTTGAATGTAAAATACAAGTATCTTATGGTAAACTGTAAATGGATCAGATACATTTATGATTGATTTTTATCAAAATGAGCTTCAAGATTAAGACAAAAAAACTTTTTAGCGTTCTTATATATATTCTTTTAATAATATTAATCAATATCATACTTGTCCAACAAATCTCAAAGTGCTACAGTACAAAGCTCAAAGTGCTACAAATGGTGAAAAAGCAGAATCACATACATAATAAGTTTAGTCAAGAGAATAATTGATGCCAAAAGAAACAGTGAGTTGTATCAACATAATAATTACTATCCGGTTGTGATATGATAAGACAAGATAATAAAATACATTCCTGAAAGCTATGGACAATCCAATAAATGTTCTTATCCAATCGACACTGCTTTTCCTGTCCCATTAACAGAGGGCAATTCATAGTAAGAAATGAAATAGTAGAATAGGCCATGAGTTTATTTTTATTTTTCAGTGGAGGCTCTTAAATCTCCCTTCCCCTCCCCTCCTCCCTGGAGATAAAATGCTCTGTGGCTGGGAGTAGGCCATTCAGCTGGGATGAGAATGGAATGAAAACAATAGCCCTTATCAGGCTCTTATTTACATTTTCCCAGCGTCCCTGCAGTAGACAGCTTGGCTTGTCACCAAGCCCAGATCGCCCCACTGGACCAGGACCAACTTCCTCCAGCCCCAGTGATTCCAATGGTCCCTGTGGACCCTCGCCTGGCACAGACCGCCTCCACACTGAAGCCAGCACAGATAGCAACATACAAGACAAAACTACTGGAGGAGAGTGTGTCCAAGATGTGCTCCCATTGAGAGGCGAATGGTCTGTGGACCACTAAACCCCACTGTGTCTCATTGTGACTTTTCTTGGACTAAAGCTCCAAACTGGAAAAATGCCCTGAAACAATCTTTTTTGTACTTTGAGTCTTCAAAAGACTTCAGCACTTCAGTTCAAGTTATTACTGCCAAAATGAAAGTGTTTATGTGCAATCGGCTCTGTAATCAGGTGTTAGTCTTCCTGTGCAGGGATTGTACGATTGATGTGGCTGAGAGAGGATGAAGGAGACACCTCGAGCCAAGATCAGCTGCCAGATTAGAGTACACCTTTTTCACTGTATTGAAAATAAAGCTAATGATGCTCATAAATCTATACAAAGGAATGTCTCCAGCTTCATGTGTGACATAAACAGTGCTTTCAGCACCTGGTAGTCCGCTCTGCCAGAAGATCATGTTCTCTGTAAACCACAGCTGAGCAGGTTACAATCAACAATCTGCACTGATACTGCAACAGGCTTCACTCTTTATTATTTGACTGCATGTTTGTGTGTGGTATGGGTGTCTAATGTAAATAGCTTATTCAAATAAACACATTGAAACTAACAAATTATTTATATACAATCAAAATGTTGTCACTTCAATGTGTGTTTAAAATGTGTTTCTAGATAGCTATAAAGATGGGAAGTGTATTAGTAAAAGGAATTTGGACTAACTGCACATTTACATCTCTCTTCCATCCACATTTGCTAAAAGTGTTGACAGAGTCCCACATGTCATTGTGTTTCAAATGACTACCAGCACAAAAATGGTTTGTTACAACAAGCAGCAGTGGGTGTTATATTACCCTGTGTTGTCAGCAATGAAAACGTTTCAACTGTCTGCGACCACATTCAGACTTTCTCTGTGGGCACTATTCTCCTGGGGGTAAGATGATACTTGTGTTTGAGAGTTTGTTGTGTTGAAAAGCTACTGGCAGAGAAAAGAGGGCTATCTCGGGGAGTCAAATTAGACATAACTCACAGATAACATACCAAGAGTCTTCTCCTTTAGCAATGGCCTTGTGCTATATCAGTGCCACAGCCTCAAGGGGGAAATGTGTTAGAAAATCAATGATCAGATGGAAATAAGTAGATACAACTTTTGGTTATATATAACATTTAGAATAGAATTAGGTCATTTTTGCAAAGCTTAGACACATATCTTCAGCGTATTCCCACATTATACTAATCTCTAAAAAATATAATATAATATAGTATTCATAAAATATAGTTGCTGGTTTATGTGTGTCATTGGCTAAAAAGATGAATACTTTTTTCTTTTCAAAACTCTCTCGGTTTAGAGTGAGTTTTGGTGCATTTGTCTAATTTAGTCACACATTCCTAAAACTCAGACTCAGACAATGATAGGCTGACGTCTAATTTCCCATCCACTCTGCACTACATATGAAACAAATCAAAAGTCGAGAAGGAGAAAAAAGAAAATGACTGTGGCACACTCCAAGGAGTCCTTTGAATATCTTAATCACAGACACACTAAAAACAAGACCCCATCATCACACCAAATAAAACATAATAATTACAAGAGGCAGTCAGGGAAGTGAAATGCAAAAAGAAAACATGTTTTTGTCATTCAGCCGGTAGTTCCTGAGACAACAGCTGTTGGATGCGCAAATACTCCTGAAGTCTCCATAATCATGGTGTTATTGAAGTGAGGACAAAAAGGGCACTAATTGCAAGGGAGCAATCGGAACGCAATAGGTTACACACCCGGGTGATGCTACACAATGCAAACGCTAAAGAGGGAGCCCAGGGAAAAAACACTCGCTACAACAGTACGTTGTGCTCATTTTCAGGCAATTACCTTTGCTCGTTGTCAACAATTTTAATAACCTTTACCATTTCTAAGACTTTTGGAGCAGTTAAATAACTCCAGCATTTTGAGATGTAATCAGTAGAGCTGGCATGCATAAATAAAAAGGTCCATCTCCTTAAGACATGTCACTGTATAGTGAAGCACCTGCGTGTGGAGGTGGGCTTTCTTTAAATGACACCTATTCATTATTCCACTTGCTGAACACCTCGGTTAGACACCTTTAGACTGGTCATGTAAACAGTTGCTATTATTGTACTCTAGAATACTGGATATAAGACACACATTACAAACAATTGGCCACAGTTTTACAATAAAATACTATGAGCAATTGTATTCTTCTTTCTGAATACTGTAAATTCACCACTTTAGGCTTTGCCTTTATTTGGCTCTGATCAACGTGTTAATCCTACTGCATTGACCTGGCCACTCAGAGAAGCCATAGTCCCACACAGCACCCAGACCTCTCTAAATAGGACACGTGTCTATCAAGCATATATGAATTAACCATCCCCAAGAGGCTTCACCTCCTGAGCTGAGCAGCATGTGACCTCTCCCAATCCATTTTACTGCGGCACTCTGTGGCAATCAGGCTTGAATTATTAAAGTGAGCAGTGAGCAATGATCAATTCATTGTGGCCCCTGCACGCAGACTGCCTGGTCGTACTTCAGAAGGAATGACATTGAGAACACTTGAGTATGCTTCCAGACAATGCACATAAATGTGAAATATGTCAGACCCAATATGTCAATAATCATAACTGTACAGGCCGGGGCCATGTCCAGGCTAATTCTACAGAAATGCTATTAAATGACTGAGGGTTAAGCAGGTTCCACTGATGTGATTCTTTACAAATGCTCACTTAAGAGTAGAAGCAAAGTTAAGGGGCACAGGAGACAAGTCTGCAGTGAGATATATATATATATATATATATGTATAT